>DWON01001276.1:0-25298 GCA_018251015.1 Phocides pigmalion okeechobee
TCAAATTGTAGCCGGCAAACGCACCTCACCAACCGAAACGCAAATAATGCTTTACGGCGGATTATAAGGGCGGCGGTGGTACCACCCCGGTCGATTACATTTATCTGGATTTAGTTTCGTAGCAGTTCATGACTACAGCAGTAAAGTACTCTTTAAATGCATGTATAAATAAAAAAATATATCAGAAAGAACAATTTTATAAACATTCTTATATCACATGGTATAACTGTATTACTTACCAAATACTATATCCAAAGTACAAGCGGTGATATAGGGCAAAACATCAAACTCTCCTCTTCCTGATTGTTCTTCAAGCTTTTCCAATAGCACATTTGCTTGTTCAGATATGACGCTCAAATATTCCTCAACTACTTTGTTATGAAAGACTGGGAGTAATACTTTTCTATGCGATTTCCATAACCCGACTAAAACCAACGTGAACAGTTATGTACGTCATAAAATGGCAGTTATTTTTTAGGATGCGGCAGTCAAACAGCCAAAAAAGGAACTAATAATTTCGTCAAGATCGCTTGTTTGTACAAGTATTTATAAATGTTTGTGTTTTAGGAACCGCTATACAAATATGTAGTGAAGTCACGAAAAAAGATAATTATCGGTTGCACTTCATACACAATTAAAAATCAATTTCAGTGCAGATAAGACATGGAATATTCTTATATGAGCCTACAAAATAGATGTAGATTTCTAAATTTCTTTTTCATTTGAACAGAATATTATAAATACATAATATTAATACCAACAATACAATGAACAATAGAAAAATAAAGTAACGTACTATATTAGTGGACTTATTAATATTTATAATACAAAGACTTAGCATATTGTAATAGGTACCTTCATTGTTTTTTGCTGATTATGTCGCAGTTCTAATATTTAGGCAAGTCTGTTTGCAGAATTATTACTTATAGTACCTACTCGTAAGTAATGTTTACTTTCGTACCTCCATAAGAATTAATATTAGCAGTATTAGGATAATTTCAAGGCCATTCAATCTCTACGCCATGGGCTTCGTACAAAATTTTTAAATGTCCAAGTTTTTTCAACTACGCTTATATCTTGTTGTAGTGTTAGTGTTGAAATTACCTTCTAGAACAATGTTTGTAATTAATTAAATAGCAAAAAATTAAGAAGTGTTTGTCAATGGCTGCCATCTTGATCGTTATGATTATTGCCTATGTAACTGCTTATTTTAAATTTAAATTACACATTCGTTTATTAGCATAAAGCTAAAGTTTAATGAACGTAAATAACTATGATGCTTAAAATAATAAAAAAGTTGTTACTTATGAAAAATCGTATTAGTTGACCTTGAGATGCTACGTAATAAATTTTCCAATGTCAAATAAATTAATAAGAAAGTAATTTAAAATCAAAACGGAAATCTTCAAATACTCGCAAAGATCTCTGTGATACTAAATGTGCGATAAAATAATTTATTCGAAATGATTTTAGAGACAGGATTTTAAAACTAAATAATAATTTAGAAATCTGCATTACTAATACTTCCTTTTTAAACACCTGCTCAATGATATTCGACAAGTACGGGAAAGCTTATTACTTATTTTTTTTCATAATATAATTAAATTATTGTATAGCAGTTCATAGAATACAACCTTTCAAATTTTGTCTACGGAGACAGGAGAACATTAGCTCCACGGGGAGCTAATGTTCTCCAAGTAAATAGATCGATGGGCAGATGAAAAGACGAACATGGGGTTCACGAACGAACGAAATGGTTCACGAAAGAAAGGTTTCCTTTTTAACCATTTATCTTTGGAACTAGAAAACAAGATAGCTTTATTTTAATATACTTACGTGGTGCCACGAATAATCCATGACCGAGCCAAGGACGTAAGAATCGATAAACAACGTCCTTATCGAGGCAGTTCTCCAAAACAACTTGCGCATCCTCTGGATTACCGATGGCTGTAACAAAAGCTTACAATAACATAACATAACATAATACAATAATTAAAAGATGAGAGAACTATAGTTCGATCGGGGAGGTACCACCACCGCCCTCATAATCCGCCGTAAAGCATTACTTGTATTTCGGTTGGAGAGGTGCGGTTGCCGGCTACACTGTCAAGCGAGACGAAGTCCTCAGGAGTAGCAACGCATCTACGTTTGAGCTCAGATAGGATTTCGGTCGTTTTTGTAGTTCTACGTGGAAGTTTATGGGCTGCAACTACTAAACATCAGGAGGTTTGCATACTCGTTTGCTACTCTTCTCACATAAAAAAACACCACACTCGAAGTATTCAACAATGTTTATATTTAATTGCATCGGACTTTTTAGTGATTTTAAATTTCAATTTTATTTTTTGTCAAACGTTTTCTGAATGTTATAAATTGTTTTTATCAATATTAATGGCTATAAATTATTGTATCTACTTATACGGATATATATCTGCGTATCTATGTAGCTACGTACTCATGTAGTACTTGTATTTACACCTATGTAAATGATACAGTTTTTATGATACAAGGGTGGGAAACGAGCCTGCAGACTTCCTGATGTCAAAGAGTCACAAGATTCTTTCATGGTTAAGATGTTATTATGATCATCCCACGTATTAAATACATATATAGGTATATTAATGATCATTAATATTTAAGGTACACTTATTAGTATATTTCTTTATTTTATTTCGTAACGTAAGATATAACATTTGTAAGTTCAGTTACATGGAGGCTGTTTATAATATGTGGTTAACTGTTTTTACAATTGCTAGTAAACCCACAGCATGCATTTAATTAATGTATATTATATAATATATGATTTTAAACTAATATTATCGCGGAATTTATATATTTTACTATGTACCGGGTACTCACGATTAATGAAATTGAAGCTAGACGTAGGGTAGTTTGATTAATCTACCATTATGCATCTGTCAAGTTTGCCCCGCCACCGCAGTTACACCATGACCAATCACTGGTTGGAAATATCGACAATCATAATTATCAAATCGATAATCGTGAGCACCCGGTACATAGTGAAGTGAACTTATAGAAAAATTCAAAATATACATAGTGCGTTAAGAATAATTTAGCCATTTTAAAAATAAACATTTAATTAACTTTAATAATGTCAGGATGTATCCGCCTTTTCTAAATTAGATATGATTTAGGTATCAAAATGGATATCAAGATCAGGATTTTTGTATGGTCGTTACACAGTATGTAAAAACGTCAAGCCCTTACCTACATACAATTTCGGTCCAAGCCAAAATTTCGCAGCCCCTTTATGTTTATATGCCAACGCAGCTATATCATGAAGATTTTCGTGGATTTCTGAAATACCAAATTTGATTAAAAAAAGAGATAAGTGCTCGTCGAATCAAACAAAAGAATTCGGTTCCGTAATCGGGACAAGTACACAACGCCTCTTATTCAACCCAATTTTCCTTGACTTTATTTATTAAGTTGTATTTGTATCTACAAATTTGTAGTTACTACAACACAAAAAGGATTTTCATGGATTTTTCCAAAATTATGCTCTTTATATCTACAGCAAATTAGAGCAAGGGACACAATATGATTATAGATGCAAATATCTCGACATATCATATAACACATAAACTTCCCAAATATCACCTACGTAGTGTCGTAGTTGTACACAGACAGATTATTATGATGGTGCCTACATTTATTCACACGTTTTGTCAAAGATAGGTACACACGTATTACGCATATACTTTTAATATTTGGGATTGATTTAAGATAACTTTTAGTAAGTTCTTCTATTTAAACATTGCCTGTGTTTGCAAAATCATTTAATAAATGATCTGTTAATACAGGAAAAATATTCATGATCACGTAAGCTATAAACATAGAATCAAAAAGTGGCCGTGTAAATTGAAAAAACAAATGAATTTAATACCTTTGGAACATGAAAAATGAGCAAAGAAAATTAAAGTATATAATTTAGGTACATTTCTTTTATCATTCTCATCATCAGTCACCGAGTGTAGTGTTTGACTCGTTAAAATCAATTAAAAGAGAACAAACTCAACAGGGTTATTAGGAACATAACATAACTTTATTATGAATATAAATTATAATTTAAACACTTTAGTTCGACTGGCGGAGGCACCACCGCCGCCGTCATAATCCGCCTTAAAGCATTACTTGTGTTTCGGTTGGAGAGGTGCGGTTTCCGGCTACAATTTGAAGCGAGGCGACCATCTTAATCCTCAGGAGTAGCAACGCACCTACGTTTAAGCTCACATAGGTTTTCGGTCGTGTTTGTGGTTGGTCGTGGATGTCTATGGGCTGCAATCATCGGGCTTAACATCGGGTGGTTTGCATGCTCGTTGGCTACTCTTGTCACAAAAAACGTGACATTCAAGCAATACATGGACTGCTTCATGTTATTTATAATAGCTTTAGGATTTTTCACTACATGAATTTCCCGTAGCCTTATGCCAATTGCAAAATTGAGTGGTCAGTATGTTACCCGCTATGTTAATTAATTCATTTATTTTACAACGTCCACAACTAATAAGATATGCGTATATTCTTCACAAAAAATAGTTATATAAGTATACATAAAGTCAATAACGGATTTACATAAATATAACATTTACTGAGCTCTTGTATTTGACAGATAACTTCTAATTTTCTCTTACTATTTGAAAAGTTTTTAGATCTGTCTAAGCAAATTTAAAAGTCCACGTAAACAAAATCATATCGTACTTGTAGGTATAAATTATTTACTGAAATATGCTATTCTACTCTATATCCGTGTGACTATGAGTACGAATACAATTTGTAACATAATGGATACTCACGACTGTCGAAGAATACAACGTAAAGTTAATGGATCGTTAACATTACTTGGCTGCAAGCTTTTTATGGCTTGTTTCTATTTACACCACAAAGTGATTTATTCACCATTTACAGTTTTACTTAGTGTATGGAACTACTTTACAATAACTAATTCTATTATAATAATAAATAGCACACAAGCTTTAATGACCACGTAATATGGCTGACCTAAAAGTAGCCAAAATAAAAACTATGCAATGAATGGACCCCACCGTCTGAGGGATACGGCGCGACGGACAGACACATAAGTACTCTTTTTGCGTCGATTGTTAAACGAAGAGTAACAATTATCTCTAAATATTATACAACCAAGTCCCCTGTCGCGTCTGTTCATGGTGAACTCAAAAAGTACGTAACGGATTTTCTCACAGTTTTAACAACAGGTAGAGTGATTCCTGAGGAAGGTTTTGGTGTATAATAAATTAAGATTTTTTTATTGTAAATTGGGCGAGAAATCAAATAGTTAAATTCAATGTGCATGTACCTATGAAAGAAAAATAATGTAAGTAAACATAAACTCTATTACCCGAGCGAAGCTGGGCCGGGTCGCTAGTTATATTATAATACCTGCTGCTCTCGCTTTCGTTCGCATGGGCTTCAGTTTTCTAGATTTTCCAATAGCAAAACCTCATATAGTCAAAGTCGTGGCTTTTAAATTGACATAACTTTTTTATTTATAGACCGATTGAAATGACACGTTCT
This sequence comes from Phocides pigmalion okeechobee, assembly GCA_018251015.1. Taxonomy (NCBI): domain Eukaryota; kingdom Metazoa; phylum Arthropoda; class Insecta; order Lepidoptera; family Hesperiidae; genus Phocides; species Phocides pigmalion. The sequence continues at coordinate 5,557 of DWON01001276.1, forward strand.
CTAGATTTTAAGTGTCCATACGGTCTTTGATATTATACTAAGAAAAGTTGCTCAGACAAACATGTTAACAACGATAGTTTTCAATTATATTACGTTAATAACGGCCCCTAATCGTAATTATATATCTTCCATGTAAAGATAGCTATCATCAGATATTATTTGTATTGCTAGATAGATGAATAGGTACATACTATGGGTGTCGCCTATGAAAAGCATGCCGTTACCGATCACGGGTAATGTGGGTGGTACAGGCAGCATCGCGGTCGCTCGATCCAGCCTCTGTGCACTCACTGACCAATAAAGCCAGTAGCAAAATGCTATCACCAAAAGCACCGCTACGATTATCATCTGAAAAAGAAAAAAGGTTTATTACCCTGGATTTATTCAGCAGCTTTTATAGATCATCATGATAATTATCAACCATCACTGTCCCATACTTCAGAATAATATGGTTTCGATCATAGTTGACCGCGCTGGCCAAGTGTGGCCTAGTACATTTCATATCCTTGAGAACTTTATAGATATTTTAAGAAATGCACACATAATTTTACTACAAGAGAGAATTATTTACTTATACGCACATAACTTTTAAAAATCATAGGTACTTGCCATAATGCCAGGGATCCGAAACCTATCATTTATAGAGTCTATTCTAAAGAATATATCCTAATCTCACATGATGGCAAATTTAACATAGCCTAAACTTTTAATCTTAGACATAATAGGCAGTAGCTCGCCTAAACTATAAAGACTTAAAAACCTATTGATTTTATTTCAGATTGTATGCATAGCGCAAAATTATATTTAAAAAATATTATATCCAACTTCAAAGTCACTAAAACGTAAGAAATTATATAAATGAAATATTAATGAATTTAGTAAGTTTTACTCTAACATTATGAACTTGAATTTAAAGTAGATTGTTCTACAAGTTGGCGTTTCAAAACTACTCTCACGTTCTTAAAATATTTCACATCGCTGGGTCAGAGGAAATCGAATGGATTATGTGATGAACGATGTCTTTTACTTTTTATTATTATTTATTTTATTAAATAAAATTTTATTGAATAATTACTTAATGTAACTTACTTTTTGTGATCGTTGCACTGCCTAAAATATGTGTATATTTATATTCACTATAATTTTAATTAAATGCGTAACGAGTAACGACACTGGCGATCAGATAGCGACTCAGATCATTTTAATTGTTCCTTGAATCCACACCACTTCGCTGGACACGACTAGTTTACACGCTCGTACAAATATTTTGTTAAAGCATCCGTCTTAACTGGTCCTCTTGTATACCGCGGCCAGTCAACAAACAATAGGACTCTATTTCATATATAATTTGAAATAGATACACAAGACTAGTAAGGACGTGCCAAGGTATACTTACATAATTTACGTACTTATAATCATAACTACGTATTTTGTACTGATGATAGTAGCAAATGTTTCATATAGTCGTTCAGTTATCCTGATACAGTTCCTGTAATACATATACCCGTGCCAAATCTTATTCGTTACGATGCCACAGTCGCAGGAACATCATATACATACGTAGATATCCAAATTCACAGATACACAGTTCAAATTTATTCCTCGATCTGAGTTTGGGGTAAAATAGATTTAAAAATTACCCAAGGATTACTACTTACTATGTTGCTAAGAACAGTGGTATGCTGGCTTTATAGCTAGTACCTAATGCTAGAAATAGTTTTATGTAATATTCATGAACTACGAATATTAATTTATTCACTACTCACTGAAGGATTAAGTTCCATCTACATTAAACGGGATTGTGGCGGCTGAAATGCTTCCTTTTGAGTTATTTTAGATCGCTAAGTCACGGGGATTTTAAAAAGTAAGTAAAAACCCTTTTCAATATTAGCTATTACTCTGATGTAAGTGTTCATAAGCGATGGTCTGTATTATGCGTTAGGTGGCGCGTTTATTGGGTAGGTATACTCGTAGTGTAAAAAAGAAAATACAAACTATTTCTCACTTTTTGAGTGTCTTGATAGTATCGCTAAATCACGTTCCTGTATCCTTTCCTCCATTATGCTGCATTTTGAACTGTCGCCTATTATTATATTTGACACGGAAGAAATACTCTGCAATTTTCCCATAATTGAACACTTAGCCCACATGGATGGAATGGCTGTGGCTATGAAAAAAGTTACTATTTATTATGCGATGACGGATATAGCAAAGGCAAAGTTTTATGAACTATTCAATACACAAGATTGAAGAGATGTTAAGAACCCATTGCTTTTCAAGGACATCTGTAGCTTAGTTAACTACAGTTTCCTAGTAGAAGTCGATCACATATGTATTGCTACTTCGAAGGACTAAAATAAAACAACTCAAATAAATAATTCAGCCTTTCAAATCAAATCAAATCAAATCAAATCATTTTGATTATTCAAAGTAGTTTCTTTACAGGACTCTTTTTGAACGTAAATAAACTACCACTGATTCGTAAGGTGTTTCGCTTTGGAGAAGAGTTTTGGAAAGAAAGTCCAAAACACACATCTTAATAACTTAAATTAATTCCATATCCTTTAAACCAAAACATAGCAATAGTAAACTGTTGCTATAAGGTAGATGTCCGGAAATTAAGCAATCCTGGTCAGAAAGAGATTGGTAGAGTTTCGAAAAGATGGAAATGATTTTTAGTTTCGTAAATCGGCAATCATTATTTTCCATTAAAACGCAAAAATTATTTCATAGTAAAAAGGAATATGGCAGTGGTACATTCCATCTACCATCTGGATATAAATTGTAGCAGATATATTTATTTAACTAATCTTCATACCTAGCTCGAGTAGCATTTACAAAATATTATTATTCTTTGCCTGTGAATAATTCTCTTTATTATTCCTTTCCTTATTAATGTTGCGGCTACGTCCGTAAGTACAAAGTTTTTCTTCCGTTTGTTACGGAGTGAATATCGCATCTCGGAGCAATATAGTATCTTATTGTACCTCAATAAGGCGTGCGGAATGGTGGTAATAAAACCACATTGCCATTTCGTCAGCTTCCAGTATCGTCGCGGATTTTGTGCTGAAAACCTTTAACAATTGATTGTTGCGTAATTTCACTGGTCACTGTCGACTTTATAAACAAAAATGATTGTTTTGTTTTTAGTAGTTATTATTTTATTATCCTATTACGCGTACTTTCGGCGTATGCGGAAGCCATTGTATGAATTGTCTGAAAGCCTACCGGATACAGGTAGCCTTCCTGTATTAGGACACACTCATTGGTTTATTGGGGGACCAGAGAGTGAGTGGCATTTTTTTTTAATTTATAATTCGTGTTAGTTTTATCTAATAATAAAACTAATATTAAACATTACAGAAATACTGAATAATATTAGGGATTTGGCTAACCTAGTTGAAGATACAGGAGGCCTAAGTAAAGTTTGGATTGGGCCATCTCTGTACATCGGTATGTATTTTAACGAAAGTTTCGTTTTATTTATTTTCAAAATAATCCACAAATACTAATGTCACTTAATAATATTTTAAGTGTCTATGCACCCAGAGGACGTCCAAATAATTTTGGAGAACTGCCTTCAGAAAGATTCTTCGTATAAATTTTTACGAACTTGGTTGGGTAACGGCCTGTTCGTGGCACCGAGTAAGTATCATTTTTTTATATTTTTAACATGTTCACTAACAATGCTAAAAGTGTAATCGTGTAATATACAATGTAAAATAATAAAATAATAAAAATAAAATAAAATCACACTATCCATAGCCCATTATTTTGGTATCATTTTGTATATATCTTTTTAAGCACGTTTATGATGACAATCTAAATTGATTAAAACAATAACTTTTACATTTACAGTACTTAATTATTGAATTACGGAACCTATTTCCTAAAGCGTTAAGGAATGCAAAAATAAAAATAATTGTGAAGGGCTTAATGACTTTAAATCCTAGTTTTAAAATACCAATAAAACTTGTTTGTAAATTATTGAGAAATAAAAAAATTATAAAATTTAATATGATTTGTAAAAATGGTTTGAATTACATGTAATTTAATGTTTATACTCTTCATTTTGATTGATTTTGCAACAAAAAAAAGTTTTTAAGCTTTTATTTTTCAAATAATATTCCTGGAGAAAGTTACAATTTTGTTTCCTGGATGTTTTTATTCTTACGTGTGTGTGTGTCTGTGATATTAACGTCAGAGGAAATCAAAATTTTATATAATTATATTTTCATACTACTTACTTTATAATATACCTAGTTGACAAACACAATGGTACACATTTTACCCATGTCTGATATTTAGTTCCTGTAAATATATGTCAGGTAGGTATTATTTATTTGCATCGCTACTTCCTAATATTATATAAAACTAATATTGCTCGATTGTTTATTTATCTATGTTTAGATTAATAAGAAATTACATAAAAGCCATGTGGATTATTTTCGGAAAAACTAAATACATTTGCTTTTGCTTTACATCTAAAATTCATGAAGGAACCGTGATGCATACGTCTACGATAAAATTTAGATTTATTACACTTAGGAAATGCGACTAAGGCCTAACAGATTAATCAATCATGCTCAGTGTACAAATACATATCTATCTGTTATATTACCTTAAATTATGTGATTTAAGTTTTCAGTGTTATAGGAACCCAGTAAACTAATAAAATCTCTATGTAGCCCATTAAAGAAGTTATTTAATTTCGGAGGTAATTTTTCAGAGACCGACGGTTTTTTTCGTGCTGTACTTAATTAAAAAAAGAAAAATCTATTTATTGGGAATTACTTCTGTAATCTTTTACTAATTTAAAATCTATTTCAGTTGATTTATGGAAGATTCACCGGAGAGTGCTGAAGCCTATATTCCATAATCGTATAACCGAAGAATACATTGACGTGTTCGGTGAGCAGGGGTCGGTGTTGGTTGATCGCTTAGAAGAGCGATTAGGCAAATCAGAATTTGACGCCTTCAAATACATCACATCATGCATGTTGGATATCGTGTTCGGTAAATACAAAACTTCGTAATTATTTGCATTTATTTCAAATATTATTACATATTAGGTTTAAGATTATTTCTCTTAAGATTACATTATTACGGGAAACAAATGAATAAAATTATAAGTAAATAGTGTAGTAGGTAGTTACTATGGTATGTATGTACTGTACTCTGTAGTAGTTACGTATCTATCTACTCATTAGCGACTCCTAATCTAGGTTTATGTATGTATGAGTGTGTTCGTTGACAATATTCTCACATTCGTCATTGTATTTTTTATGTATTCTAGTTGTATACAATAATAAATGTAGCAAAAATTGGATTTCAAAATATGTTTTAAAGAACTCATTCCTAATACCTCTGATATTTACAGGAAGGGCATTGAATTTCAAGTGTTGCTATATTTATTATTATATACAAGCGAAATACACAAAAAGTGTATATAATCTTTATCTCTGTATGAATTTATTAACATAATTTTCATGAGTATTATTTTCTTTCTGTTATTCTTTTCGCACAGATATTGACTGAAACATGGGGTTTAGACTATTACAATCGCCTTTCCAATTTTTACGTAAGTTAATTTAAGTTAAAAAAGATAAAACAAATATATAAAGAATAATATTGTAACAGTAAACACTCTTATTTACTTATCACTATAAATTGTTATACTGAAGACAATAAATGATTACATGTACGGGTAAACAGGTCAATAGATAGTAAATACTACTTCTATGTGCAAAGGCAATCGGTAATTTTACTCGCTAAACTCCACGCAAGGATAGATTACGGTTGGATGTAACACTTGTTTACATTTGCATATTTACGTTGCACTTAGCACAAAATTAACGTAATTTATCAGATTCAAAATAGAGATTATTGAGTGATGTAGTTCCTAACGACTAGTTTAATCTCATACCTATTGCTATATTAACCTCATCAAAACCGTCAAACTAATATACAGTTAGTTAACATCATAATTATAAGATACAATAAGTTAACAATTATCAGGTGTTTGAAGGTGGGAGAACTATAGTTCGACCGGGGAGTTACACCGTCGCCCTCATAATCCGCCTTAAAGCATTACTTGTGTTTCGGTTGGAGAGATGCGGTTGCCGGCTACCCTTTGAAGCGAAGCGACCATGTTAGTCCAGAGGAGTAGCAACGCATCTACGTTCGAGCTCAGGTAGTATTTCGGTCGTGTATGTGGTTGTTAATGGATTTCTATGGGCTGCGACTACTTAACATTCTGATGTTAAGTAGTCGCGGCCCATAGACATCCACAAATGGTTTGCATGCTCGTCTGATGCTCTTCTCACATAAAAAAGGTGGAAATGCAGAGCAGTGCGGCGATGAAGCTGCCGCAATCGAATTATGAATATTTCTATCACCTTCATACTACTATAAGACTTTTATTTGTTTTTTAATTACCTGGTAAAACTATACTTTGTCTGGAGACGAACCAACGAAGATTTCGTAATACGAGAGCGGCAGTTGTTGAATGCACGTACAGTCGAGGCGACTATCTACTAGGCGATAAACTTTCAATCCCTTTTGAGGTTCGATATGGATGACAATTCGTTGTAAAGAACATGTAACGTACGTATGTTGCAAGTTTGATAATATTGGTCTTTTAACGTAAAATAATGATAAGGATGGCACACATAATTAATATTTACTTGTTTGCGTTGATTGTATTGCTAAGTGTATGGTATACAATCGGTATCGCATAGTCGCTACGGCTCTACGTCTGCACAAGGATAGAAGTCACGGTAGTACATTTTAACAAGATTCGTCATCTTGTATTGTAAATAAATTAAGTACTTGCACAATGATTGCCATTGATTGTTCCGTTCATTATCTTAATGATTGTCATCCGTAATTTTAAGAGTAGTTGTCCAAGTAGTAGATGAAAGTAGAATCTGTTTACTTAATGATTAGTTACTAGTGAATACATTGGCAAATTTATTTGTTAATATCAAATAGATTGATAAATTCGATTTACAGAGATAAACAAGTCAAAGTCGATTTAGACATTATTATGTTTTTTTTATATTTAGAAGTTAGACCAGAATTTCTTAAGTTCAACTACAGAACCCTAGAATATTTTTTGTCCTTTTTTATCTCTGATCAAGACATCTAGCAGGATATAATATTAATTTAAAGGGTATTCAAGTAAGTGTATCGTCAAGAAAGTATTTTTTAATATGTTGTTGTTTATTGTTATTACTCGTGTACCTTGAGTTAACGAGTCTATAACAATATTGATTATTTAAGGTACAGGGGAAGTATGTCAGGGTTTGCCGCAAGTGATGATTCGACGTCTCAACCTGTTTTCGATTTTGTCAATGTTTTAATCTTCTTTATCATAGAAAAAGATAAAAAAATGAGAACAATATTGATTATTTAAAGTGCACAGGAAGTATGGTCCAGCACGTAGAAATTAATGTGCGTTTTCTTTTTTCAAGTTTTTAATAACTTTAGCTAAATTATAAGCGTTTGAGATAATAATCAACCTCATAGAGAGTGCCAGACTTAATTATCATAGACACGATTATTAAAAACTTACTATAGTCGTTAGGTACGTTAGTTTTGAAAGCTAATACTTCTCTAAGTTAAAAATGGGCTTTACGACTCTACGGTACTCTAATTACTCAACGATTTGTGGTCATTGTTAAATATGTGACGATAAATATCTTTAACAAAAAATACCTCTGTATCAATGTTCCATTATGATTTATAAACGTTAAAATCTACGTGTATCTTATTGCAGAAAGTTGTATCATGTATTTTTATAATTTGGAAGCAAAAATAGTATATAAAAATAAAGTGTGCGCCTAAATCATATACTATTACTAATGAAGCTTTCTATAGGTACTCATAGCTCCACACATAAGTATATTTGATTGTGGTTAATTATGTAGTTTGAAATAGAAAAAGCAAGCGATAATGCAAACCATCTGATCATAAATAATCATTGCCGTCTATAAATATTTATAACCAACTACCAATAAAATCTCAAGTTGATTACAGACGCAGAATTAAGTTGATTGGCTCATATGTAGGAGCGCTAAGGATCACATCCTTCGACCGAAACGCAAGAAATCTGTCTAAACGTATAGGTTATTTGCTTTATAAATACAAAACTTGTTCTATTTTTTATTACTTATTGAATCGTTTACTGTTTTTTATGTGAGAAGAGTAGCAAACGAGCATGCAAACGACCTGATGTTAAGTGGTCGCAGCCCATAGACATCCACGAACAACCACAAACCTATCTGACCTCGAACGTAGATGCGTTGCTACTCTTGAGGGCTAAGTTGGTCGCCTCGCTTCGAAGTGTCGCCGGCAACCGCACTTCTCCAACCGAAACACAAGTAATGCTTTACGGCGGATTATGAGGGCGACGGTGGTACCTCCCCGGTCAAACTGAAGTTCTTCCATCTTTCAAAATTATTTTTTATGTTTAGTTCTTCAACCAACAAACTTCATGTTTTTTTTTATTTTTAAGAAACGGCGATGGGCGAGAAGATGGACGTACAACACAATCCGGATACGCCGTACTTGCGTGCGCGAAATACTGTCATGTCCATTATTAGCATGCGGCTGTTTAAGGCGTGGATGCAGCCGGAGGCCCTGTTCAACTTAACATCTTATTCCAAAATACAAAAAGACAATATTGAACTTACTCATAAATTCACCGATGAGGTATAGATTTTTGTTTGCTTAGATAATGTTCCGTAAAAAGTGTGTACGCGTTGTCGCGATTTGCGTTTCATAGCGTCATATAATTAGCGCGAGGGTGTTTTGAGCCAAAGTTGTTGACACTGTTCTTTAATATATACCTAATACACACGTAAGTATCTTGTTGTTGACTGTTGTTTGAGTTCCTATTTTAGAAGATAATTTGTCACATAGCACGAGTTCGGTGACTTTATTAAACTCTGATAGTTCTAGAGATACGAATCCATTTAGTCCAAAAATATTTGATTAGTTTTTTCTATTGTGAAAGAGTAAGAAACGGGCATGAAACAAATTCACGCACATCATTTCAGTGGCAGAGAGTTGTTGTAGTATTAAAGTAAGATTTTTAATTTAGGTAAACAACGATTAAAAATCTGTATAATTAAATGCAACTCATGATAGATTAGAGCATATTTTTTTAAATTAAGAATTCAATGGGACACGTTAACAATGTCTACATTTAACGTCAGATGTCGTCATTATGATGCCGAAGTATATTTCTGTTTATTAAACTCAAACAGGCGTTAGTTTACATATCGTGGTCACGAAAAGTGTTTGATCTCCCTCAGCACACACTACGTACATACTCGTCTGTAAGTACTCATAGAGGCATGTTGCGATGGCGTGTTAACATCTTATGACATTTTTATTTATTCTCTACTAGCGTTAACCTCAGCTTTGCCTGTTAAATGTAATCCTAGACGCCTGCAATTAAATATATAGCAACATGTCATTTGAAAACTGTATTCTTAAAGTTACGGTTATCTAAATTATAATTATTCGCCGCTATTTCTCAATTATTATATATACAAAGTTTGTGACACTAGTCACAAGAAATTAAAGGTAGATTGAATACGTGGTTGTCATTAAAGAAACCCAAATAGATTGACAAACAAACAAGTTTTCAATGTTATATAATAGACAAGAGTTAACATTGTCTTACCTTATGTGATCAGAATATATAAATATACGTAACACATAACAGTAAAGCGTTTTAAGAAGATAAGTGTTTTCAGACGTAAGTCCTTGTGTACACATGTTGAACGATACTTCCAACGAAATTTTAATGGTTGTGAAAAAAATCTATATGCATGATTTATCTTAGCAAATTTGCAAATGGATTTATTTTGCTAGATAATTTAAAAGGTGGTAGAGCCGTTAGAGCTCGCCCGGGGCAGCACCACCGCCACCCTCATAACCCACCGTAAAGCAATATGTTCTTCATGTATTGTGTTTCGGTTGATAGATGTGGTTGCCAGATACACATTATTGGAGGCGACCATCTTAGTCCTCAAGAGTGGGAACGCATCCGCGTCCATCCTTAAATAGAACTTCTGTTCTATTTAAGATTGGACTTGGTTGTCCATGGGCTGCAGTTACCACTTAACATCAGGTGGCACGCAGGCCCGTTTCTTACTCTTTCATAATAAAAAAAAAACTAAATGGATTGTTAACCAACGCATTCTACTATGTACCAGGTATTCACGATTAGATTTTTTATTTTTGATTGCCGATGAGTACCAGGTACATAGGTAGGTACATACATAGGTAAAATGCATTAATTCCGCGATAATATTAGATTAAAATTACAATTGGAAGTTTACCATCGCTTCTTTGATTCCTAGTGGATCTCCTCATTTTAATAAGAGACCAGTAAATGGACAGTATGTATCAGTTGATGTTGATAACGATGACACTTTAGAATAAAAATGTACTCTACTAACCCGCACTTGGCCTGCCCTGATGCATTATAACTAAAACTTTCTCATTCTGAGGGGTAATCCGTGACAAGCAGGGGTAATGTATTCATGTTGCTATTGTTATTTATCTTTAATGTTTTTAGGTAGTAATGAAGAAAAGGAAATTATTTGAATCTAATGCATTAAATCGGAAAGCTGGTATGTAAATTTTTAAGTACTTACTTCGTGTTACGCAGTCATTGACAAATATTAATTTTTTTATGTTTAATGACGAATTAAATACGCAATTTATAACCTTCGAAATTTACAATATTGTATTTGAACATCCAAAGAGTAATAGATTTGTGACAAGATCCGGCCTCTTATACAAGACTCTGGACTTAAAGTCCCAGTAACGCCATTGATTTTTCTAAGTTACGTATTTATTAAAAATATAATCACTTGATTTAACGGTAAAGGAAAACATCTTTAGGGATCCTGCGTGCCTAATAGCTTTCCATAAAATAATAATAACGCTTCCTACACTCAAAGCCCCAAACTAGGGTTCCCTTTGTCATGGATATATAAAAGACACAAACTTTGTCATTCAAACATCAGCCAGATCAGGAATCGAACCCGAAAGCTTTGCGTGGCGGACTTCTATGGTGATCGCGGCGTCTTGCGGTCGTCATCATACAGTTCGCAAACACATGCAAAATGTATCAATAAACATTTAGCTAGAAAACTCAAAGGCAACCTGTTGTCAATGATTTGAATATACAATTATTTTATTTCAGGACGTAAAGATATGCTAGAGCTTTTATTGGATAGAGAAATAAAATTTACTGACGAACAGTTAAGGGAACACATAGATTCGATTACTATAGCCGGTAATGATACCACGGCGTTGGTTATATCTTATACCCTTCTACTATTGGGATGCCACGAAGATGCACAAGATAAGGTTTACGAAGAGTGAGTAATGATTATTCATTTTAGTTTTACTAGATATTTTTAGTCAAAGATAAAATCCTGATCTAGAATTTTAACCACAGTTCAAGTATATTATTCATAATGAATAGTTAAATCAAGATAACATGACAGATAGTAGTTCGAATGAGGAAGTTCCGGCGCCCCCGTCATACTCCGCCACGAAGAAACTTGAGTGTTTAGAATTTGTTGGACCACTTTAGTCCTCAAGAGTAACAATTACAAAAACGAGTACATTAGCTTCAGTCAATCTAAATTAGGGGTAAAGACAGTGAAAGTAATTGACAATTTCCAATAAACTTTACACTATTACTAAATAGAAAATACAGACTTTTATGCAATCCAAACTTGAAATGGCAATTTCACACAATAAAATCCTAGGAAAAAATTAAAACGACCATTCTCAGAATGCTCCGGTAACATATATACAAATTGTCAGACGTTTAGGTAAAATCACCATATGTACATTTACGCGGCAAAATATCAAGGATGGACAGTGTATGTACAAACATCTATTTTATAATGTTTATTTCAGATTACAAGGTATTTTTGGTGATTCCAAAAGATCGCCAACAAAAGAAGATCTGCATAAGATGCAATATCTGGAGAGAGTTATCAAAGAGACGATGAGGCTCTACACAGTAGTGCCGGTTATTGGTCGTAAAACTGATAAGGAAATAAAACTTTGTAAGTAAAAATTATATTGGCTAGTGTAAAAAAATATGTAAACCAATCATATATACATATCGTAAAACTATGCCCTAAATCTCATATCTTTATTGTCCCAATATTGTACCGATTTCTTTATAGTTTTTTTTAATATACTTACTAAGGGATTAAATTTCTAAAAATGTATAAGTTTTTCAAAACAATTACTCCCCTACATGAATAAAAAGTAAGTTTAATCGTCACTACTGGTACCAAAGGGCTGGTGCATATCTAGTACAGTGAATTACAATTGCTATTTAGCTCGGAACTGTAACGAGTTTTCTTGAAACCTTACCTAGCCGTATGGGCACTGACGACAGTCTATTATTTACATTATTGTATTTAGCTTTAACGTGTTCTTTGTACATATTCATTGAAGAAAATTTAAAGTCATTTTTCATAACGAACAATTATTATTATGCTTGTTTTAGCAAGTTGCACAGTTCCGGCAGGAGTGGGATGTGCAGTTGTTCCCTTTGTGATGCACAGATCTAAGAAGATCTGGGGACCTGATGCAGATTCCTTCGATCCGGATAGATTTTTGCCTGAAAACAGCGCGACCAGACATCCTTGTGCTTACATTCCTTTTAGCTATGGAATTAGAAATTGTATAGGTAAGTTTTTTAGAGGAAATTAGATATCTGTAGATAATTTACGTGATGGTAAGAGGTCATCGCCGTATATGGTTATTTGTAACTATCTGATTATAATATGTATCTATTTCATCTAGACAAGGATGCGTTGCTATTTCTGAGGACTAGAATGTCAAACTTGTAGATTTCCATGTTAAACCTATTGAACAACTTATTTCATTTGATATCATATAACTTTATTAAATACTTATTTTTAAATAGTGAGAATAACGAGCTATTACTTTATAGTTACTGCTGCCCATAAATTTAGATTATAGCACTAATACTGCGGCCCGTTTATATAAGTTTAATGGTACAATAATTGTATTGGTAATTAATATCTAGGTACTTTATCAACAGGTCGCCATTTTGGAATGCTGGCCATGAAGAGTATTCTTGCAAACGTCCTTAGGAGTTATAAGGTGAAATCCAGAGCTTGTGATCGTTTGAAGATTGAAATACTACTTTTCCCTGTTCCAGGCCATTTAATATCGATAGAACGACGTTAATGATGACAAATGAAACATAATATCGTATCGAATTGTGTTTTTAATAATAATTTTGATTTTTGTTAAGCTTTATAAATGAAATTATCAAGTTTTATTGTTGTGGAGTTTCAATGTGATAATTAAATTTTAATCAAAAAATTATTACAATTATTAATGAAATATGTTGTTAAATACCTAATGACTTCATAAAATAAAGGTGTTGGTATTTAAAATATTTTTTTTTATTGTACGTACAACATAAAAATATAAAAATATATAACAATATGCGATTGAAAAGATTGTATGTACAACAAACCGTTTTACTACTAAATTAGCAATTTTTTCCAGACAATCATTGAGTAGTCAAAAATGATAGGTACCTAACTAGTTACAACTACTAGTTACTCTTTGCACATGAATCCTATGTGAAAGAACGAATATGCAAGGAATCACGCAAAAATGAGATTTTTTTGTATTAATTCATCTTACACCTACTGAATGAGTCAAAATAACTTGTTTACATTTATCTGAGGTTGGTAAATGGAGATTTGATTGAAATTCAATGACATTTAGTTTATTTTAGTCATAATAAAGCCCATCATATAATGTCATTGATTAATAAAAAGTGATATTTACACTTATTTTACTGTACGTGTAAGCAATACTACTTCGATTTTGGTTCTTAACATAGAGTATATTTTTATAAGTATACAAATTGTGATCTTTATCTATGGATAATACGGGGAACCAAAGGATAGAATTATTAGTATGGCAACATTGTTTATTTTAATAATAGTTGCTCTATGCCTGTACCCCTGTGGCATTCTGTGGTATTAAAAATGGCTGCTGCTTTGGTTTGTTGGCTGTATAGCTTTCGGTAGCATTCCCCTCAATAAAATTAGGTTATACAGTTTGTGTTTAAATTTTGTATTACCAATAATCAGTTCGTGAATTAGGTATATTAAATATTAAGTGTGGTTGTGAAACGATCGAGTAGAATGTCATACCGTTTTCTCTGAATACAAGGTAAGACATCTGAAAACTTATTGTTAACTCAAAAGGGATGGCTTCTTTTATTTTCACACTATAGTAATTTAGACATTTCTCTAATTAGGTATTCAAGTCGTAAACATGGAATTCGGACACCCTCCACCGAATTTGGGAATGCCTCCGCCCGGCATGGGTGGTCCAATGGGACCACCAGGCCGTAACAACTTACGCCATAACTTTAGGCCTTTCAACTACCAGATGCGCTTCCCACCTCAGGGTCCTCTGAACATGACACAAGATGACTTCGACGGTAAACGTTTACGTAAATCAGTTATGCGGAAAACAGTAGACTATAATGCTGCCATTATTAAAGCTTTAGAGTGTCGTGTTTGGCAAAGAGATTGGCGGGACAGACATGCATTGCAACCCGATGCGATGTATACTCCCGACATGTTGCCCCCGCCTTCCTATCCAGATAATCCAATTAACGCTGTAACTACTCGGTTTGTTAAGACTGCAACAAATAAAATGAGATGTCCTATTTTCGCGGTTGCGTGGACGCCTGAAGGTAGAAGATTAATTACTGGCGCTTCGTCCGGTGAGTTCACTTTATGGAATGGTTTGACTTTCAATTTCGAAACCATTTTGCAAGCCCATGATTCACCTGTAAGGTCTATGGTGTGGTCTCATGGTGAAGGATGGATGGTAACTGGTGATCATTCAGGTTTTATTAAATATTGGCAAAGTAATATGAACAATGTGAAAATGTACCAAGCTCATAAAGAGGCAGTGAGAGGTATTAGTTTCAGTCCCAGTGATGCAAAAATTGTGACTTGTTCAGATGATGGAACACTTCGGATATTTGATTTCTATAGGTGTCAGGAAGAAAGAATATTGCGAGGTCATGGAGCTGATGTAAAATGTGTTCAGTGGCATCCAACTAAGGCTCTCATTGTGTCAGGGAGTAAAGATAATCAACAACCGATAAAGTTGTGGGATCCTAAATCAGGCACAGCTTTATCAACTTTGCATGCACATAAATCTACTGTTATGGATTTGAAGTGGAATGACAATGGTAATTGGCTCATAACTGCATCACGAGACCACTTACTAAAATTATTTGATATTCGCAAGTTGGGAACTGAGTTACAAATATTTAGAGGTCATAAAAAAGAAGCATCTAGTGTAGTATGGCATCCAAATCATGAAGGTTTATTCTGTTCTGGAGGATCTGATGGAGCTATTTTGTTTTGGAATGTTGGTACAGATAAAGAAGTGGGATGCATTGAAGGTGCACATGAATCCATAGTCTGGACAATGGCTTGGCATCCCTTGGGGCATATTTTGTGTTCAGGTTCAAATGACCATACTTCAAAATTTTGGACTCGAAATCGACCAGGAGACCAAATGAGAGACAAATACAATCTTAACACCTTACCACCGGGTGTTCAAGATGATAATGATTTAGAAGAACCTTCAGTCATTCCAGGAATGGGACCAGAAGATAAAGTTGAAATTTTTTCTTCAGATGCTGACAAAGTAATACCTGGGTTAGATCTTGATACAACATTAATTCCCATGGAATTTGAAAAGAAAGTTAAAAAGGTACCATACAGTAAGCCCATACCTAGAAATTTCCAGGCACAATGGAATCATGGTCCATCAGTGGATGATGCTGCTACAGAAGCTCTAACTCAGGCTCTGGTAGAGTCTGTGCCAGGTGCTGTGCCTTTGCAGCAAATAACACCCACAGCAATTTTTATCTATGGTAAATTTTTACCTGTAGAACCTGGATCTCAGCTAGAAAAGGCCATTAATGAAGGCCCCATTGCACTTAAGAAATTTATTGCTACTGGTGAAGTGGAAGAATTACAAGAAATGATGCCACATTTAGAAGAAGATGCTGATGATGACCACTATCTGCCGTTTGAATACCCTGCTCCAGAAAATGAGCCAGATGATGCTGAAAATGATGATAATGTAGAAGAAAATGAAAATTATGACAAAGAAGATTATAGTGACATGGAGGAAGATGTGCAAAATAATGAGGAAGACTATGACAACTATCAGGATAGTCCCGAAATGAGCAACAATATGACACCTCCAGTAAATATACCTACAATGAATATGATGAGACACCCACCACCTATGAATATGAGTCCTATGAGACCTCCTATAGGTCCTCCACCAATGCGTCCTATGGGACCTATGCATTTACCACCACCACACTTGGGTGGAATGCCTCCAGTGGGACCGCCTATGGGTGGCATGCCACCAATGGGAGGGATGCCTCCTATGGGAAATATGCCACCAATGGGAAATATGCCTTTGATGGGTAATATGCCTCCTCGTCCATCTTATCCTGATAATGGTTTCAATAAAGGCAACTTTGACTCTGGTTATTCTCAGGATCAAACATTTTCACAAGAAAATAATGATGATTATAATGAAGAAGATTCATATGAACAGAACTATGATGAAGAAAATTATAACAATGAGGAGAATAATGGAGAAGCTTACATACGTAACCAAAGGTGGAATGATAGGGGCCGTGGCAGGGGTAGAGGGATATACCCAGTCAGAGGCCAGGATCGGGGCAGGGGCAGAGGTATGAATGGCCATGGTGGGCGAATGAATCACAGAGGAAACTTGCTACCACGAGGAACATGGACTCGTAGGCCCGGTGGAGCTAATCGATTTAGGAGAGGTGGAAAACCAATTTCCAACTAGCACAGGTGGCTTTCTTGTAAATGCATGCACAGACATTTTAAAAATTATAATTTAGTTACTTTGATGAGCTGATAAGTGTTAAGTTGTTTAGTGTTAAATAAACAGTGAAGAGATTGGGAAGGTTGTATATAATTTTTTCTTTACAGCTTGTATTTTAATTTCGTAAATTTAAAACAATAAAAAATATATCCAAAAAATGTTATTACAATTTTCTACAGGTGCAATGTCCATATCTGCAAGCTTGGTGAGTTAATCAGTTTCTTAGTCTTGTTAATTTAAATGTTGAAAGATATTATATGTGTTTGTTGTAACAGCAGGTAATCTTTGGATGAAATGAACTTCTCTACACCCCGGAATGGATCAAACATTTAGCGGTGACTGCGGTACTCATCAGTTCACGTGATGGATATTCCGGACTTCAGTATTCATCATTATTATAGTAAGATGGTATTTTTGTATTATGTTCATAATAAAATAAACTTTATTTTTTTCAAATAAAGACGACCTTTCGTAATGCGCTACTTTTGTTTATGTGGGATAAAATGGATTGTAAAAATAAATAAAATAAAACAAAATAAACATTTGTCCAGGGAAGTCCTATCCTCACCTGCTCTGTGGTCAGTACATTACACGTATTTACAGATGCTACAAATACTATAATATTCTTTTTCTTATAATCAGTATTATGTTTTTGTAAATAAAGGTGTTATTCATTTCTATTGTTTTACTAATAAATTATTATGTAATTATAGTAGTTGCTTAATCCCCTTTCTCTTTCTTCCATTTTGGAACATTTAAGTTAATAAGTATATTGTGTATATGTATTTTTTTAACAATAGTTTGTTTCTGTACAGTCAGAAGTATTTTTCAAGTACACTAATATAAATTCGACAGCTTATTTCAAGAGAATGATAAATACTCCTAGTTGCTTTATAAACATATCTGATTCTCACTTACAAGAGTGCTGAAATATTTAAACTTTTTAATATTTTTATTATTGCTATTTGTGTCTGATCTTATGTATGTACTGACAATTTCCTTCCCTTGCCACACCTACCCTTGGACAATTTATGATCTTAATATATTAAGATGTTGTATTATCTGTTTTTAAACACTAGGTTAATTTTGGAACATTTGTGGATGTAATAAAATTATAAAATCTGAAAGGGTTTCATTTTACATTGCCCTCTACCTACATAAATAAAGAGAGATAAAAAATCGAAATGTAGTTTTAATTCTTATTATTACTTGATTGTAAGAAATATTACAAGGATGAGTAGTGAAAGTTAACGTCAAGTTTCTTTGTTTCAGATGATCTTAGGATGGGCGCATTTGCTGTTATTTATAACAGCGTGTTATGCGAGTCAATACGATAATGGTGGCGATAAAAATGCTGTAACAGTCAGTGCGGAGAACACTACGGTCCGCCTAGAAGCTATAGAAGGGACCCCGAATTACAGATTGATAAGGTCTGAGAAGGGCACACAATGGTTTCCAGAGCATGAGATGAAATTAGACAGTTGCGTGAGGAGAGCACGATGTGAGACGTTAAATAAAACCACATGCTTAGGGGTTAAGCTGCCCTACAATAGAACCAGTGTCCGCCTTACATTCTACAACAATCAGTACAAAATTCAGAACCAGCTAGAATTATACAGAGAATTGATAAATGTGCCAAAATGTTGGGCCGTTATACAACCTTTACTTTGTGCAACTTTTATGCCAAATTGTGAAACAATCCTAGGAAATGACATGGTATATTTGCCGTCCTACGAAATGTGCAAAATCACCATGGAACCATGTGCTATTTTATACAACACGTCGTACTTTCCATCATTTTTAAAATGTAACTCTACGCTATTTCCACCAAAATGCGAAAACGCTGCAAGAGAGATGAAGTTTAATACAACTGGAAAATGCTTACCACCTTTAATACACACAGATAAACATGTGCATTTTTATGAAGGTATGTAAGTAATAGTTTGGGTTACGTCATAATTTGGAATGATTTGACGATTTTTCCTAAAGAGTAACAAATAGGTAAGACCTGGATTGAACTTTAGTCCTGTTTGATGATGTATGTGGATACCGATTACTTAACACTAGTTGCTTATATGCTACCGTTGTCATATACAATATCATCACATTGAATTATATATTTTCTGCCGAACTGAACTAAACTTTCCTTTTCTGACTTAAACTTCGTCATATTTAGCTATATATTTCTTTTTACTTTGATATATATTTCTTCTGGTCTCTGTAACTATTTCCTAAAATCTAGTACAAAAGTGTTTGCAAATTCTTCAAACCCCACTTACTACTTACTAAAGTAAGGTTTATTATCTTTACACTTATGCTATAAGGGGAAGTCAGTGTCGCCGCAAAATCCTTACCAGTTTTATCACCTTCAAAAACGGTGAGAGATATCGAAACATACGTTTCGTGTGTAGTTTGTCATGTACTGTGGCGCCATCTACTCAAAAGCTGCCTGTTGCAGGTATATCTGGTTGCGGGCTACCGTGTCGTGACCCATTGTACACGGAGGACGAGCATCAGCAGATCCATCGGTTGGTGGCGTGGGGTGCGGGAGTATGCCTCGCGCTAAACCTCCTCACAGTTGCCACTTTCCTCATCGATTGGCGCAGCGCAAACAAGTACCCGGCCCTCGTAATATTCTACATCAACGTGTGTTTCGCCGTTGCTTCTATGGGGTACTGTACATTTCCTACAAATGATATTAAAATGATATCAGAAAATGAAATTACCACGGTAGT
>DWON01001277.1:0-25293 GCA_018251015.1 Phocides pigmalion okeechobee
GTAGTTGCCGGGAACACTGGGAGGGACAAAACTCGATATCGTTGATAATGACGGATTGATGATAATGGGTATATTTGTAGTAGCTTTTAAAACGCTTTTATTAGCTTGGGTTGTATCTATGTATGTAACGGAATCTTTGAGCATAATTTTCACCAATTTTCAGATATCTGATCAGTTTGAAACTTTGCACACGTATCAAGGACGGATGACAATGCAATAATATGAAAAAAAAGAAATATAAATGATAGTAAAAAAAAAAAACTAAAAAACACGCTTTTACGAAAAATCCAACTAAAAAAGTATAAATAAGTAAAAAAATATATTGCGATGTAAAAAAAACGTGGGTGCTTTTTCGGCGATCTGTTGACACCATGCAACCCACGCTTTTTTACAGGGCAATATAATTTTTATTATTCATTTTTTGATATAAATATTTTAAATCATTTCGTCATTATCTTTTCATTGGAGTGAATATAACAAAGAAGTAGCATTAATCGAACATTTGCTTAATTATAAATATCTACGATAACCTATTAATTTCTAGGGCAGTTTATAAAGTTGGTCAAAGCGTTAGAATGGACATTTAAGTCTTATAAGCTTGAACTTAAGAACTAGATTCGCATACAATTAAATTTCGCACACGTGAAGTGTTTTTTGAAATACATAAAAACAGTATTCGTTTTACAACCATAACCGTATTTCGCGTGTTAATTGTTATTACTCGATAATATATATATATATATATATATATCTATAAAATTAATGCCGTATACACATTGTTGGAGGCGACCATCTTAGGACCTCAAGAGTAGGAACGCATCCGCGTCCATCCTTAAATAGATCTTCTGTTCTATTTGAAATTGGACGTGGTTGTCCATATGCTGTAGTGACAACTTAGCATCAGGTGGCTTGCATGCCCATTTCTTACTCTTTCACAATAAAAAAAAAAGTTTTATTTTTGTTAATATAATCGAGTCAGCGTCGCGCAAGGCGAACCTAAACTGGAGCTTATTTTTCTAGATTGTAGATACGCCGACAGTTCGTACAAATATTGTATTTTTAAGCATCCGTATGACATTTACGAATACACACGTTGTTTGTATTCGTAAATGTACACGCTCGCAGTCTTGTAGCGCCGACGTAAACACAGCATTTGTGTTCGCCCGTAATCCTTACAGAGTTGTACGTACACAAAGGGTGTGTACAAGCCGCAAGCGCGTTGTACCACGCGATACACAGCAATTGTGTACGCCGCAGGAAAGTGTTAAATAAAAAGTTTTCTATTACTAAGACAACTATTTTTAATTGATGTTATATGTAACTAGAACCCTTTGTGTTTCGACTTGGCAACTACAAATGGTTCTATGATCATACCCATTTTCTTTGTACCATTGTGCCACTTGGTATATTCTTCTCCCTCAGGTACAAGAGCCGTCGACGCGTTGCTAACTTCCAAATGGGCTACGGGCAAGAACCCTATCTTCACAACCCGACATGAGGTGACAGATTTCCTGCATCAGATGCTGCTGCACAAATTGTTCCATAGAGCTAAAAAGGTATTAACGACAATTAATATATATCTATACATAGTTTGACAAGAAATGGGTTTCGGGATAGATTCCCGGCCAGTCAGTTGCGTGCAAGCGCATGCACGTTACGCAAAGTAAAACACAACAGTTTTGTTTCTCGCATTTAAAGTATCAATACAGAATGAAGGACTATTTATTATAATATATCTGTAAGTGTGATAAATTAACTAAGAAATAAAAAACCAGAGCAATAAGTAAAAATAAAAATAAAAATTATTTATTCCATTAGTTGTGTCAATGAAATGATAGATAGTAGTAATAATAAATCTCTATTTAGACAGCTGAATGTACGCTTATGTACATTCAAAATGTACTGTTAGTGCTCAATCGCGCGCGTACTCACTCAAGGACAATCTCGACTGCCACGTGTGCGCATCGCTCGCGCTGCCGTCTCGGCTACGCGTGCGCGGCGGTACCTGGCGTCTGCGCCATACTTACCCTTACATATGCTTGGGAAAATGCAGTTTTTTTCCTTTGTATTCAAGATAAAATATAATTTAACTGTAGTGAAATGTCTAATAAAAAATATAAATACTAAGTATGTATAAGATTAGTTTATAGAATTATAATATATGACTCAGTTTTTTTGTACAATTATTTTATTAAAACTATTACATTTCAGGTCCCAGTTAGCGAACAAGAGTTGAAAGGCAAATCGAAGAAGAAGGAACTGGAGAAAGCGAGTAAGAGTGGCGATGAGAAAGATGGCGAGAAGAGTCAAGCCAGTGCTTGTGAAGGCAAGGTAGGTGGTCCAGCTGGTAATGTTTTTTTATATGAGATGATTAGCAAACGAACATGCAAAACACCTGATGTCAAGTAGCTGCAGCCCGTAGACATCCACGTACAATCACAAACACGACCGAAATCCTATCTGATCTGGAACGTAGATTGCTCGTTCGTTCGTTGCTACTCCTGAGAATGGTCGCCTCGCTTTAAAGTGTAGCCGACAACCGCACCTTTCTAAACGAAACACAAGTAATGTTTTACGGCAGATTATGAGGGCAGCGGTGTTACCTCCCCGGTTGAACCACCTCTAAATGATTCCTAAGAAATTTTCCCTGTATCTGTTGTGATTAAGGACTTCAATACATTGTCCCATTGTATTTATAACATACAAAACATGTTCGAAGGATACGAAAGACGTAAAAGAGAAGGAGAAAGAGAAAGAAAAGAAAAAGCGCAAGATCCGCCTGGAGATGCACATGGAGCAGGTGTTCCTGGACACGGCGGACGCGTACGTGTGGATCTACGACCCGCTGCCGTGGTACTACTGGCTGTGCGGCGCGCTCGTCGTCGTCGGCACCATCGCCGTCTGCATGTTCCCGCTGTGGCCCGCCACCGTCCGGTGAGTCTCTTCCGTTAGAAGGGGGAATGGAGAATGTTTAGTGGTTTGCAATGAGATAGAAGATAAGAGAGATTGTTTATAGAAGGGGAGATGGAGAATGATTGGTGGTTTGCAAGATAGGAGATAGGAAAGATGTAAGATTAAGTTAGAGAAAGAGAAAGAAGTAATATGATGGGAACTTGTTTAAGATTGTTATGTTAGAATAAGGAAAAGCAAAAGACAGATCTGAGAATGATTTAAAATTGTAAGAAAGGGGCCAACGTATCGACGCATGTTTCATTCCCTAAGAGGGCACTCGCCCGCTCCCAAGGAATTAGTATTAGGGCATCCGACCGCTTGCCTTCATCACGTACTATTCCCACTGGTTCTAAAAGTTCTAAAGTTCTAAAAGGAATATCGATGATGTCATACGCCCATTGTAAATAGACAACCTTATTCTCTTTACGTTACAAAAATAACAATCTAGCATGCAGGCTATTATTATGTGGTTACCTGGTGCCCATGGATACTTACATACAACGTCAAACAGAATTGAACTCTTGTCTGAGAATTGCCATTGATATAAATTAAGATGGCCAACTAGTGTAAGTGATAATTCTGCTAATTGAGAGTTGCCACTTGTGTGAATTAAGGTGGTCGACTCGTTTAAGTGATAATTCTAACACACATAATGCTCGTTACAGAAAAGGCGTGTACTACCTGAGTATCGCGGCTGCAGCTTTCCTGGTGATGATCATAGCGCTCGCGGTGCTCCGGGTAGTGGTGTTCTGCCTCGTGTGGATACTCACACTCACGAGGCACCATCTATGGCTGCTGCCTAACCTCACCGAGGATGTTGGCTTCTTTGCTTCCTTCTGGCCGCTGTATAAGGTAACTGAGGTGTTTTTGTGAACATATGTTTAGCATTATAAATATAAAAAAAAATATATAAAAATATATATTTTACCGATATATTGATATATCAGGAATTGTTGGCATCACTATGTTTTTCTTTTTATTTTTGTGCCTTGACTTAAAGGGCACGGAAATGGAAATTGAAAATACTCTAAATGAAGTACTGTAATGGACTGACCATACTATAAATACCATAATCGCAGTTCTTTAATTGATTGACCATAATATAAAGATTGACTATAATTGAAATACTCTAATTGACCATATTTTTCAGTACGAATATCGTGGTCCCGGCGCCGAGAGCGACAAGGCCTCCAAGGGCAAGAAGAAACGTAAGAAAGACAAGCAGTCGGACGAGGAGAATGAGGAGAAGGCTCCACTCGTGCAGCACGCGGAGCCCCCGCCCGTCGAGCCGGTGGCGGAGCGCCCGCCGACTCCGGTCGACGCTGGGGAAACTAAGTGAGTTTGTAACTGACCACAATAAGGAAGATTGGAGTAGAACCTTTAGCAGAAATAGCCAATATCCCATTGATATTGTTAGCAATTAATATTGTTTTTCTGTGTGGTTTTCAAGTCTTTTGCACAAGAGGCGTCTGTGTCAACCCTTGAGAAACAACATATCTTTGATTGAATCCCATTGGGTCTACTCTTATAAGTTAAGCTAAAGAAAAAGGCAGATGGAGTCCTGATGGAAAGCAGTCACCATTGTCTATGGACATGTAACACAAATGGAGTTTCCAATTCATCACTTGATTTGAAGGAGAGCTCTCTGTAAACCTTGTTTACCGGGCCCCATGTTATGAGTCCCAGCTTTTCTAATGATTACAGACTATAGTAAACATTCAACATCAGGTGAACCTCAAACTTGTTTGAAAATGCATTTAATTCGAAAACATTAGAGTTGTACCTACGAAATGAGAATTTTTTATCTACTGTGATGATCAATACAATTAAAGACCCCAATCGGGCACATCTTGGGGCTCATATCAGCTTCCCTGAGGAGCCATGCATCGGTCTTCGCCTACTTAATTAAAAAAAATCTAAAATTCTTTATTATACAAAGTATACATTAATTACAAGATTGTGGGACTCAATTGTGGGATCAATCACACCGACGCCAATTCCGGGATCGCTACGTCAGAACGGCTCAATCTCCAACTCTTACCACTCAAGATCCGGGAAGACCCCTTTTAATTATATCTTACGACTCGCGGGAGATATCGTAGCACTATTTTAAGTTACAAGTTACAAGTACCTAAATTTCGTATTCAACCGTTACGTTTCCTCCATCAGGGCAGCCGTCGACTCCCCCCCACCTGCAGACAAGCTGTCGGAGTCCGAGTCCGAGAACAGCCAGCGCTCCTCAACCGACCGCGACTTCGAGATGGTGGAGCCCGGCGACCTGGACCCCGACAAAGACGACACCACGTAGACAGCCACGCTGGGCCACACTGGACCGGGGAGTCGGATGGGATACTCAGGTTTCGTTGGAAACGATATTTGTGAAACTCGCGACTTTGGTATATGATAATAGATGGCGCAACGTAGATTTCCGAATCACGATATCGATGTTTTTTACACTTGTAGCAGGGGCAATTTTGAAGGGATACAATTATAATAAACCATCTCAAGTTTCTCTCCTATAGCATCTTAACTGTGTTAAGATTTTTATCTTTTTACACTTGGAATACTAAATAAATAGAAATATTCCCATCGACCATAGACACAGGTCATAGTTCTGAGAGACCATAGAGGGTACTCTTGGGAACTAACTTGAAATATCTCACCTTTCGAGGCCCGTTGGAATGAGCTGTTAACTCTGCAAAGTTATTATAGAACAAATAATTCTACCACCTTCAAAGTTGTTTTCTAACTTACCTTTGTGGTAACTTGTAATCTGAAAACGCATTTTAAAATCTATTAAATTGTTTAAACCAAGAACAGGCAATTTTGTTGATAATAAGGTAGAGCGACCAATCTCGACAAGTATATCGTATTTCCAAGACAACTTGAGTATCTAAACAATGACTAAACCAAACGCAAACATAATAAAATAAAATCGTTATAAAATTTTAGCTGAGGTAGGATCGATTTATTTAAATAAATAATTACACAGTAATCAATAATGATATTGTATTCGCTGGTTTGAGTATTGTAGAGTTTATGTTATCAAATTGTTTATGTTAGGTTGTCACTTTGTGTATATGTTTATGGCGTGTCTAAATGAGATGTGTTTTTGATGCAATGTGTCTAATTATAGTTATAAATGATTATATATTGACTGTTGGTGCAGGCTTCCGTTTCTTTTGAGCCAATCAACTTAAGATAAATCCAATGCAATTGCAATTGAATAAAGCCTTTGTTAGTGGTAAGTCGCGCTTGAAAGGTCATCGGAATGTCGTTACTATTTAAACACACGCCACATGTGAAATTTTGACGATGTTGAATATAGTGATTATTTTAGTGCGTTTATAATCTATTATTTGAGGTAGAGCTGACAATCTGTTGAACCTTTGCTTTACGGCTTACCAGTAACAAAGGCGTTGTTTAATTACAATACTTCATGTTCGTGTTAAGTAGATTAGCTCAAATAAAAATTGAAAGACTATAATAGACCTCGCTTTGCAACTGGGATCTAAACTTTATCATGATGACTAGATTAGTTAATAAACATCATGAAGAAACCAGAGACTTCTCTCTAAAGTTCTCAAATGTATGTGAGGTATACTAATTCGCACTTAGCTTGTGGACTAATCTGACCGTCTTCTGAGAGGACTAGCGCCACAAGTAGGACAGTAATGGACTGATGATGAGGGAAGATCCCGGAGAGACAGATTCTTGCCTAACAGTGGGAGAAAACTCACAGAAGACTAACGGTCCTCAGTGGGAATGTAGTGAACCGAAACAGAGTGAAGATCCCAGTTGATGAAGACAGGTCCTTGCCCAACAGTGGGATAAAACAGCCGTTACAGAAAATCAGTTTAGAAGCACCGTTAGAAGATTGCAAAGTATCAAGATTTTTCTAAAGCTTAAATAGTTAGCACAAATATCAGTATAGATAATATAGTAAGTAATAGATTAATGGTTGAATTTTGCATTTCATTGACATTTTCTTGTTATATCTGCTTACCGTACGTTGGTCTACCAACTGAATTGATTAACTATAGTATAATGTGATACATAATTATATGTCTAAAATGTAAAGAAAAGGGTTAACACACTAAAAACATTTGAAATGGTAGTTTTTTTAAATAATAACGGAACACTGAAAATGCATTTTCATTAATCGTTTTCTTTAATAATAATAATCAATTTATTGTATGATTACAGGTTTTAATATACATTACCATGTTTAAAATTTCCTCTGTAATGTGCCTGTTAACATTTTGACTGCGGCGCTGATATATAACGAGTCAGGATAGCGGAGACAGTACTAAACTGGAGCTGATCTCTAGACTGGAGATGCGCCGACATTTCACAGAAATATTGTAGTTTTTAGAATTCGTATAGCATCTACGAATACACAGGCGTAATGTCCGCCTACAGTCTCGTAGCGCCGACGTAAACTTAGCACTTGTGTTCGTCCGTAATCCATACAGTTAAAATTTATACAATAGGATATTTTTATTAATAAAAGACTTTGACACTTTCACATTGACATGTGATGACATTTCTTTGTTAACCTTTGGACATTTAAATATCAGACTATATAATGACAGTAACTAGAGTTTGTTGGTAGGCCAGTGTTGCCATACTAGCTTTTTTTTCTGCATTTAATTCATTTTATAAAATTTATTTCTTGAAAAAATATATTTGTGTGTGAGAGATCCTTTAGACATTCGTGTGATAATTTAATTTAGAAATTCAAAATTTATTTAATGTTTTTTTTCTACTTTTTTAATCTATGTATTTCGTGTTCAATTAAGAAAAAAAAATCAGCCCGTAAAGTATATTAATTCCAATTTTTAACATATTAAAATCTAAAATCTTACGTAAACATTAAATATATAAACTAGTTTGTACTGATGCTTTAGTCTACACTGCAACGTTCATATAACTATAATAATATCACCTATATAATATATATGATGTATTTGTCGGAGTCAGGTGGTCGATTCTTCTTCATCTTCAGACATTATTTATAGACAAAATGTGGGTATACGGGCAATTAACAAAGAAATGAAAGCCACTTAACCGATTTATTATTCACAAATCACTATTTTAAAGAATTATTTTGACAACGAGACGTAAGACAGTTCCTAGACGTGTTGTTCGCACGGCGACTCGCCGTTCAGTCCGCGACTCCGCGCACAGCACCACCTAGACTCTGTCGAAGCGCCATCTTGCCCCGATAACGCTTGCGACTCATTTATCAACTCCCGTACTATTGACCTCTCCGACATATTTATACATAAAAACTATCTATGTCAGTCTGCACTGCATTTGCTGGCGCTCGAAAACAATTGCAATTGCAGATTGTGTAACATGTGGTTTTACGATTTTAAATGTGGTGTGTCGTGATATGGAACCAAAAAAAGAAAAAGAACTAGACGTAGGGTAGATCGATTTATCAACCATTAGCATCTGTCAACGGTTTTCTCAGCTACCGCAATTTAGCCGTGACCACAAGCAGTGCAACTGTTTCGAATATCGGCAATCAAAAATTGTTAATTATAAGTATAATATTAGTTTAAAAACAACTTTAATTCCAATTTTATGTGGTTACAATTCAATTTCAATATTTAATGAAGTCGCCCAATAAAAAGTACTTTGAAAAGTATGGACAGACTAACATACAGATAGTTTTTATATAGAAATCGAACGCTGTACAATTGTAGTGATTTCGGATATCAATTTAAACGATATTATAATGTAATTGATAGTTCCCGGCCCAGTGGGATCCCCGCCAATAGCGTAGAACGGTTATAATTATCACTTATAATAAATTATGAAGTATTTTTTCTAGCGGGTCGTAATGTTATCGCGCATTGTTTTGTTAACATAATTAACAGTATCAGGCGTAACTTTGTGGAAATCCATGCTATTAAGATGTTGTTAAAACTACTCTTCCACAATCCGCCACCACGATGTATAATGGTATATATATATATATATATGTGTATATATATATATATATATGCACTATGAAGGATAGGAAAAAGTGATGTGATTAAAAATATATACCATTAAACATATTAGTACCAACACGTGTTAATACAAATATGTATATGATCTGTGGACGGACAGTTAGTACGTTGACAAATTTTTGCAACGTATAAAATATTGCCATGTTAAAAATTATTGTACCATTTATGGGTAATTTTGATGTGAAAATTACATTAGTCATGCAAATCTGTTTTGCAATGCGCGTTTGCATTTTTAGATTTCTAGTGTGGGGCACCATCATTTTGCAAATCTCGAGAAATTATTTCTATGTATTTATTTTAATCCTAACATGAATTATTTTGTTTCATAATAATTTGTGATTAGTATAAATTAGTCCTTATTTGATAATTTGAGTTCCTTGTTTATTTAATAAAATTTCGTATTTTAGTTTATATTTAGATATATTAAAGTTTATATTAAAGATTTTCAAAAACTGTAAATTTATATTTTATGCATTTAACAATATTGAGATTAGGGCAGATCTTTTAAAGTACGGAACAGTAGTAATGTGGGATTCAAAGACAAGGCTTTTACTATTCCTGAGTACTAAGATGGTCGCCTAAAATGTATCGAACAATATGGTGTATAGGCAATTGGAAAGATTCGAAAAATGGAAGATGGAATTCATCTATCACAACAAATATATTAAATTATCCGACATAAATTTTATTTAAATTTGATAATGTGGCTGTCACGCCTAATGATGAACTTTTGTGTTATTTAAAATCTCAAAACGGTTTTGAAATAATATTTCTATTGTTACAGCGGTTTTACAGTTATTTTATACCTTAGAAATATTTTAAAATTTTCTGTATAAATTATTTTTGTCTTGCCTTTTGTCTTAGATACTAGTAGCGCCATCTACCTCGAGTTGTGTGAAAAATCACAGGACATAATTGCTAACTTAAATATAATATATCTCTGTCCGTAAAATATGCTATTATGAGTACGTTCTTACCTATATTTGAGGTAAATTACATGTTTTAATAGACAGATTACAGATTATTAATAAATATTTTTGGCTTAAATATATCTGTGCGTAATATATACAATTTCAAGTTCGTACCTATTAACAGTTCGACTCACGCGCTCATATCGGATCAGTGTTGCGGGAGGTACACTAAGACTGGGACTTATTTGGCTAGACTGAAAATACACAGAAAATTTTATAAAATATTGTATTTTTTAGCATTTGTGTATCATCTACAAATACACAGACGTAATGTTCGCCGCCAGTTTTGTAGCACCGACGTAAACTTAGCACTTTTGATCGCCCGTAATTCATACATTTGTCTGGTGTGTACTAATCAGAAGTGCGTCGCGCCGCCTTTTATACAACATAGTTGTAAGCCGCAGGGACAGTGTTAATTACATCTTTTACTAATAAAAACACAGGTCATAATAGTTACTACTGACTTAATTTATCTCTGTGCGTAATATATTATGTAATTGTCGGATACACATTATTGGAGGCGACCATCTTAGTTCTTTAGAGTAGGAACGCATCCGCATCCATCCTTAAATAGAACTTCTGTCCTATTTTACATTGGACGTGGTTTTCCATGGGCTGCAGTGACCGCTTAACATCGTACCTAATAATTTGTGGTGAATAATCATTACAAATGTTTCGTAGGGTTCAATATTCATTGACATTTATATTATTTTTTGTTACTCTATTACGTAATGAAATGGTCCCAACTAGAAATCTACCCGCATGTTAATCGTAGGCGATTTTAGATAAATTATGATTAATGAGATGTATTTAAATTATGTATGCAAATTTTGTTTTGTGTACGATTATAATGTTTATGTCCATCGGTTTTGTGATTAAACTTTTTTGGTGCTGTCTATTGGTGCGTTTATAGACACGCCGTTTGCGGACGCCGTTCACCGGTTTTTTATTATTTAACAATAAAATACAATACAAATACAAATGTCCGTCGTAAAAGAGCGTCTTTATAACCGCATCGTTTTTTTGTACGTTTTGACGTATGTTTTGCATTAACGTGCATTTTTTCGACGGTCCACAGATTAAATGTAAAATGGATATATTTAATCTGTGGTCCACGGCTACGTGTTATCTGTTTTGTAAATACGTTTCGCTCTCGTATCAAGATCTAATCGGTGTTAAAAATTTGATGACGATGTATTGTGACGTCACTGAACGTTAATTCAATAAAACGATTATACTCTTTTTAATTTGGTTTTATTTAACAAAACATTTAAAAATATAAAAAATATGTGTACAAAGAAAGATATGTATTTGAATATGGCGATATGACAAGTATTTTTTTCATAAATTACCTGTATACATCTTATATGGCCACAAATTACGAGAAAAACTAACGACTAATTTTAGTCTTTTTTCGTCTTTATATAATATTTTTCGTGAAATATCTTATAAGTAAGTTAGAATTAATTATAAGTTTCCACGTTTTTCTTGTTCCAATTCTATCGACTCGAAGAGAGTTTTGAAATTACCAGCTCCGAATCCCTGTGAAGGAAATATTTCAATTAGTGTTTCGTTCAATTTTATGTAAAAACAATTCAGTTTATAAGTATAGTATATAGTTCCATATTTCGTCTTTGTGACCGAGTAACTTACATTATTTAAAATAATATATCATATATTTTCTAATTACCGCATATAGCATTGAGGACGTCAATTTGTTATTAAATATGTCTGTAATTCTCAAATCAATGTCATTCTATTAAAAATAATGTTTTCATATATTAAGAGTAATGTTTTCTGTGCAGAAAATGCAGTAAATATTTGCGGCTGTTTGCGTGGCAACTCGTGGTCGTGTCATTTTTGAGTGTGTAATACAGAAATTGAAGAGCTATTTAGACGGAGAGAGTTTCTCGTACGTTTCGATTCGAAATCGTACGGTACTATTACAAGCAATAATTGCCATAACATAATCGTTTCAAAATGTTTACATATAGGCAAGTAATAAAATCTCGCCTGCGATGTCATACGTGACTCGCATATGACTTATTGCTAGGCGATAATTGTCTGTTTCTTTACACAACAAGATAAGTAGATTCTTCCTTATGAGAATCTCGACTTGTACAAACACGATCTCTTGTGACATAATTTTAAGTTCATATGAGTATCGTAAAAATCGTTTTGAACCGTTTTCAGTGCGAGATTTGTCATTCGAGTTTAGTGATTAGTAGTATATTGTTCGTAAAAATGACACTGTTTACACGGACACAATAATATCCCATTAAGAGGCAATTGTCGCACAAGGCAACGAGCGAGAATTAACTCACATTATGATTCCTTCGCTGAATGACCTCTAAGAACAGCGTGGGTCGGTCCTGGGTGTTCTTGGTGAAGATCTGCAGCAGGTACCCTTCATCATCATAATCTATGAGGATGTTCAGCCGCTCCAGCTCAGCGATGCTCTCGGCAACCTTCACTTTGCTGTGTTTCAGCTGTTCGCGGATCAGGGTGTAGTACTTTGAAGGGATGGATAGAAACTCTACGCCGCGTGCTCGAAGGTTTTCGATCTAGGTTTAGAAAGTTTAAAGTCAACTTTCAAGAAAGAAATTTAACTGAATATAATCAAAGCCTAACTTAGCACTGACTGCAGCTCGTATCACAGAGTAAGCGTTACGGTAGGCGGCACTAAACTAGAGCTATATTGTTTACACTGAAGATGCGACTATAATTGACTGAAATATTGTATTTTTAGCATCTATGTATCATTTCAGAATACACAGACGTTGTTTCCGCCCCCATATTTATAGCGCCGACGTAAATACAGCAATTTTGTTCGCCCGTAATCAATACAGATATGTACGTACACGACGGGTGTGTACAATACGCAAGCGCTACGCAAGTATTACACAGCAGTTATGTACGCCGCAGGGATAGTGTTACACAATTTAAAAAGAGCCCATGTCTAAGCGGCATGGTGACGAGAATGTTATCCGTATTTCGTGCTGAATAGCGTTCTGAATTTTCTGTGCGAGATGCGAACCAGCCCTCTTATCACCGGCTAGCTAGCACGCAATTATACCTCTCCAACCAAAACATAAGAATAGCTTCAATCGGATTATGAAGTTGGTAGTGGTACCAGTCGAACAATTCCTGTGACCTAGACGTGTGCGTGTAATTTAATACTTACAACAGTAATGATGTCTTCGGTATTAATAGCGATATGCTGGACGCCAGCTCCTCCATGATACTCCACGTACTCCTGGATCTGGCTCTTACGTTTCCCCATTGCTGGTTCGTTGATGGGCATCTTAACTGTCTCCTCCCAGTTCGCCATCACGATAGACCGAAGGGCAGAATACTCTGTGCATACCTGTTTGTCGTCTACTGACCAGAATCTAGGGGAATGAGGGTAATTTGTAAGTACAGTGGCGCCACCAACGCATGTAAGAATCAAGCAAACATCAATTTGTAGACTGCCAATATCTATACAAATAAATAAAATTGGAGTTTCTCTTTGTAATGTTAAAATAACCGCTTTTTACTAAATTCATATGTATGTATACACGGTACTTATACCAAAATACATGTTTTTAAATGTTTGTCTATTTGTCTGTTTGTTCCGGCTAATTTCTGGAACGGCTGGACTGATTTTGACGGCACTTTCACTGGCAGATAGCTGCTGTAAGAAGGGGTAACTTAGGCTACTCATTTTAGAATTATATAAAATAATAATAACGCAGACTAAGTCGCGGGCATAGTGAGTATTATATATTTTTAGTGATACTTCAAAAATCTAAAGAGTCGTTACAATTTAGTTTTTTTTTTGTTGGAAAAGTAGCAAACGAGCGTGCGTAGATTTGTGAAACACGATACGTGATACACGACAAGTGTGTACAAACCGCAAGGATGTTGTGCCAAGTTGTACACAGTACACAGTAGTGTTGTACGGCGCAGGGAAAATGCAAAGCAAGGTTTAACTATGATTGTTTAAGAGTACAGAGTTACTGTACAGTCGAATTATATATAATTAGTTTCTCACCTATGGAATTGCAAGCAGCGTTCGTACCAGAACGCAGCCTCTTCCATGCCGTCGTCGGGCTGGTTACCCACGACGTGGTCTATGAAGTTAATCTCCACTTTGGGCCTGAAATATTTTATACATTAGTATATGAAGCAAAAAACTATGCTTATTACAATAATTGCCCGGACAGATGCGTATGAAATCTGAAATATTTAAAGTTTATATCGACTATTTGCGACAATAGTGGGACTTTTCGTGTTGTTTGTTTGGTAACTTTTCGTGTTGTTCGTTTGATACCTTTACAAGAATTGTGACGTGTTAGAAACGATTAAAAGTTTAAAAGTCGTTTTAAAAGTGTAAAATCGAGGTTTTAAGTCACACTGTATAGGCAAATGGGCGGTAATATTTTTATATATAATTTGTATTACTTTTTTATGTTAGTTTTACGAAAAGGAGACGGGCCACCTGATGGAAAACAGTCCCCGTTACCTATCGCATATTATTAGAGTACGATACGATTTATAAAATTTTCTACGAATCCATATCCATTCATAAAAAAAAAATAAAAAGAATCGAGCCAAATTACTAATACAGTAATTATGGAAACCCATTCAATTAACATTATTAAAATAAAAATCGGTAAATTATATTGAACTATATGATAATTTTACAAAGAGTACATACTTATTTCTGCAGGATGTCAACAAGAGGCGTTTTTAAAATGGACACTCTTTTTCAAATGTCACTGAGTCTACACTACGTTATCCTTATATTCCAATGATGTATTTTAGTAGAATTTAAAGGAAAACTATTTGTATACGACGAACTGGTACTTACAGGAATTTATTGATAGGATCCTTTTTAAGTAACTGATACCCAGGCAGGAACGCGCCCTTGTATTCGGATCGGTCTACAAGAGTGTGGGTATTGTCGCCGTACTGAAAAATTATAGTTATTTTACGATATAAACAATTCAATATTACGAAATATATCACATATCCCTTGATATTTTAACATTTTGACTGTGGTGCTCAAATGTACATATATTAGATCAGGTCAACGTTGCCCGAAGCGGCACTAAGCTGGAGCTTAACGGAGGAACAGTGTTAAGTGGAATTACGCGGTAATATGGGTTTTTGTCTTATTTTTATTTCAAATTCAAATATTTTATTTAACTATATTATTTCTTTGTTATAATAATTATGTTTTAAATTTTGGTTTTTATAATTTAACAGATAATGTAAGTAATATTGGAATTCTATGTTATGTACAATATAATATATTATAAAATTTTTACATATACTTAATAAATAAAAAAATAGTTCTATGGTATATAAATGGGTTGCAGTCTTACTGCTACCCATTTAGTCACATCTAATCTTAAGTGATCGTTGCTCCCGTATAGTAGAAGATTGTTCTTATTATTCTGTATAGAGAATGTATCTTCTAAATATATTTACAGATTGGTGAGTCGGCATCTAAGCTCAAGAAATACTTCGTTTTACAACGTTTTGGTTTGATAAACAAAAAAATACGCTGTACCGGCTTAGTAAATTAAATTTTGGCGAAGATTTAATTCCTAAAATCAACATCCGAGGCATCTAGGGTTCCAATCTTCGTCAAGTACCTCTTAATATCCAATATATGTGAATTAGAAATTAATTATCACTTACTTTACGTAAGTGAATAACACTTGAGGAAACTTGCGTACTTAAAAGTTCTTTTTAAAGTTTTCAAAGGTTTGTAAAGTCTACAAAATGCAATTGGTTAGCGTTGTGGCCTGTAGCCGATCCTTTTCACTCCAGGAACAGACATGTCTCTAGTGAGATAGTAACTTGAAGTGACACATGCAAAAACCGAATTACCGTTTTAACAGTAGCCATTCTGACCACTCCATTTTCATCTCGCTCTTCCCACAAATCCCGAACCACCACCGCGCCCTGTCGCTTGGCGTACTCCAGGATATAATCCAGGTTTTCCACCTGGAAGGCCACGTCTTTCACGAAGTCGCCATGGTTCGCTACTTCGTTGACAAAGTCGGTCTCCACTGGGTCGTATTGTGCTTGGAAGACGAAGACTATCTGAAATGATTTTATTATGGTTTTAGAGTTTATGAAACTATAGGATTCCACAGTAAGGACGCCACTCACTAAAAAGGGCATTCATTAAAGTATTAATACGTAAAGTATTAATACTGGGTAACATATTAACAGATGTGACTAATAAATATTGTACGCACATAATCAAGGCAAGTATTGTAAATAAGTAAACGATTTCATGTTATAATGGCAATTATTTATTACACCTATAATAAAAAAGATGGACTGACAAACTTGAACAATAACTGTGTTTTAGTTTTTTCGTGTGAGAAGAGTAGCAAACGAGCATGCAAACCACCTGATGTTAAGTAGTCGCAGCCCATAGACATCCACGTACAACCACAAACATGACCGAAGTCCTATCTGAGCTAGAACGTAGATACGTTGCTACTCATGAGGACTAAGACTGTCGCCTCGCTTCAAAGTGTAGTCGGCAACCGCACCTCTCCAACCAAAATACAAGTAATGCTTTACAGCGAATTATGAGGGCGGCGGTGGTACCTCCCCGGTCAAACTATACTTTCACCTTTAACCTTTAATTTTAATATATTATAATTTAATACATAAAATGGGCATGGTGACAGTCTGCCCCAGAGATCAAAGTCCAGCCGAAATGCCTGTAAGTAGACTCCTGAAATTTTGCAGACAGATTATTAAAGTGTAAGTAGTCTAGTACAGAAATTTTGAAAATTCCACCTTTAGGGGGGCTCAAAGGAAATTTCAAAAATATCGAAAATTTTCCATAAAACCTATTAATACGTTCACTGCGAGTCACTTATAACGGGTCTACCACGGTGCTCACCGTCTGTACGCACGTGGAGTTATAAGTACTCTTCGCTGGTGCGTGCAAAGCAAGTTGGGACTGCCATCGCATCACTAAAATAGTACATTCATTAACGCAGTGAAGGAACCTAATTCGCAAGACCTACCTTATTCATTCTAACAGCATGTGAAGATATTTTCCTCGATCCCGTCTCCAATCCCTTGTACGCCAGTTGCTCGAACCCAAACCTTGACACATAATAACTGGCGGCCTAAAACAAGTTTCAATCATATCAGCAAAAATAAAGCTAGGCATTAACACCATTAACACTGATCAGATCTACGGCTACGGCACTAAACTAAAGCATATTTGTCTAGACTGAAGATACGTCGACAATTCACTCAAAATTTGATTTTTTTATCACCTCTGTGTCATCTACTAAAACAATACACTTCCTATAATATCAAACTTATCCAGGGCGAGGGCCTGGAGATCTGTCATACAGGTTATCCTAGTACGGACTCCAGACTCTCACAAAGCATTAACGTAATCTAGAACTTAAGGTAACCTAGAACCTAAGCTTTGTGAAGAGATAAATAAATATATTTATTATTATAATCTACGAATACACAGACATAATAACCGCCCCCAGTCTTGTAGCGCTGACGTAAGCACAGCATTTGTGTTCGTTGTACGTACAATACACAGCAGTGCCGAACGTTGCAGGGAAAGTGTTAACATTGAATATTTCAACCGAATCAAAGATCTGCTTAGTTTAACGGTAAACATACTGGTATGATATTAGGGACTTTCAGGTTAAGCTTTCAGTCAAGGATAAGTTTAAATCATTACTTTAGATTTGTGTCTTGGGTCTGGGTGTTTGTACCCACAATACAGTTATATTAGAGACTATTCGTTGTAATGTGTTAATGTTGTTTACCGTTATTTCTTCATTAATGTTAGGGACAGGTTTCCTCTATAAATAAGATGATAGGCTTTCCACACAGATCAAGTGCAGATTGCTACACTTTATTTGATAAAACTTTATCTAAGAAATTTCTATTATAGAAAATTTTACTGTGAACTCTCTGACATCCAAGTTTCCTTGTAATGTTTGCCTTTGCCGTTTATGCAAGTGATAATTAATTTCTAATGCAAGTAACTTGGCATAATTATCAGCTGTTTAATTAGCAAAATTGGCTTGGTAAAATTTTCAGGATTCGAACTTCGACCCTCTGTATGAAAGCTCGGAATCTTGTAACTAGTTTATATTATTATTACTTCTGGTCACTAATACTTAACTTATTAGACAAGTTATAGGTAGGTTAAGTTTTGATATATACTTAAGATTTGATAACTAGTTATTTATAGGTGCTTGCGAAAACCGGTCAGATAATTTAATATTGTTTTTAAATACCGGATCTCTATAAAGATTTATTAACACAAGATTATTTGAAGTCATTTAAAAATGTTTTTTCAAATCTGGTAGTTCCAGAGATTAGTGTTCAAACAATAGACAATATTTTCATCTATAGATGATATATGATGTAAATGATCTATATATTTTGTTGACACAAAACTTTGACAATGTGTTTTAAATTCCTTTATTTTCAACTTTATTTACTTACATACATTAATTAGAACGACTTGAGCCAACAATACTAATTAATAAATTATTAAAACACGTAACAGTTCAAATATTCAATTAATAGATGTATTTTCCCGATCCTTCCTATTCCAAATTTTCACTGTATTTTCTTATTATGCTTTCATTTTCCCGCTCTATTTGTTGTTGGCAAAGCGTAAATACGCCATTGCCATAATAAAAAAAAACTTTAACAAATATACATATTATAGTAAAGTGTGACAACTTTTTTAAATATATGCATATACCTGTTTTGCATTTGAAACCCAGAATGTGATGTGGTCGAAGGCGAGGAACTTGCCGTTTTCTGGTTTTTGACCCTTATCCGTGTACGTAGTCTGAAATAAATGTGAAATTATTAATAATGTTCACTTGCTTTAAAACTTACAAAATATACATGTGTCATATAATTTGAAAATATTATTGTCGCGGAATTAATACATTTTACTAAGTACAAAAAAACAAAAATCAAAAATGTCAATCGTGAGTACCCGGTACATAATAACAAAAAATAAAAAAGACTTTTCTCTATCTCTTATTTTTTTCCCTGGTTCTTTTTTTATTTCCTCCGTCTCCTTCATTATTCTCTGCACTAACTTAAGATAGACTGGGAGAACTTACTGTTTAGCATTAAGTTCGCCTTTTATAAACTGTTTTAATCTATAAAGAATATAAATAGACTCTAGACCGGATCGCTACCAAATAATCGAAAAAAAAAACTCTACTGAATATTATGATAACGGGTACATTCAAAAGATTTTTCCCTCAAAGTTAAAGGTACCTATTGGGTTAATTGATTCGGTAGGTCAGTTATTCCAGTTTGATCTCAGTAATTAATGTACCGATACAGTTAACGGTAATTGGTTTAATATTTCATTTTTATTAAAATCTAATTATGGCTTAAATTTTTAAAACGTTTCTTTTTTAATAAAAAATGCCTTAAATTATGATTTTAGGCAATATTTTTTCATCAACCCATGGAATCAAGTAATTATTCTTAAAACCTAGACAGAATTAGTTATAAGAACTGTTCTTCCGTGATTTACATTTTTTTCTAAATATCTACATAGATTCGAGATATTAACAAATAGAAGTAATATTTAAAAAGGATTGATTTTAATATAATTATATATAAATCAAAGTTATCAAAATTTGTAAAAAAATGTATAGTTCTTATAAGTTTTATACACAAGAACGGTTTTTTAATACATTTATATTTTTCAATCTTTTTTATTCCAATGCCTTTACTTTTGTGAAAATTTCTAAAGTTTATGGATCAGATGAAATTAATCCTTCGAAATGAATGATAATTGGGTAGGTCAGTTATTCGGGTTTGACCTTAGCTTTATAGTACCTTAGTACTAGTCAATACCTTCGTAATATTGACTTAAGATTATTACCTTAAAATACAATTCACATTGATCTTGTAATGCAGTGAATTTTTTTCATATCCTTAAAAACTTAATGAAAAATTATTATTTTTTTAATCTACATTATATTGTGTGACAACATGCGGACGAGATCACTGAATAAATCCATATATTATAGTTTTTTCGATGTCTATGGACAAATCGAGTTATTTTTAATCTACATTCTTTCAAATTATTTTAATGATTTACGGCCTTGGATTCCATCCACGCTAAGCTTTACCTTATTTTTCATTTATTTACCAAATAATTAGATAAATCCACAGATTATAGTTATCTATGGATGAATTCTACGCTAAAAGTAGAAGTAAGCTGCGAGGATTAAATCCATGATCGTAGAATTCATTAAAAAAACGCCTTACGGAACACAAAAGGATGTTATAACAAAATGTACCTATTTATTATTTGAGTACTGTTCAATTAAAAATATATTAAGGTTATCTTACTCAAATTAAATAATAATAAATCGAATGCATTCAGACAATATCTTACCATGTTTGTTTTCTCTATGCAATGTAGAACAACACTGAACTTAACTGAAAAGTGGACTCCAAAATTGGTATATTAGATAACAACTGATACAGGATTGTTGTCGATCGGTTTTATATTGCGAGCAGGTATCTCAGCAGTGTGGCTAGTTATTCGCATTTTAAAATTATACAAGTCATGCAAGGACATGTTCACACTGCGCTTTTTCTCTGAAGTTAAGAAATTAAATGGGGTTGCGCACGAAAGAAACGCACGAAAGAGATGTAGAGAGAAGTTATTTTACCCAACTTCAAAAAAGAGAAAGGTTCTCAATGTTTCTTCATGAACTTAAGAATGAAAGAATTGAATGGGGCTGCGCACGAAAGTGACCAGGAAGAATTGTAGTTATTTTATCGAGTTTCAAAAAAGAAAACATATCTCAATGTATCTTTTACCACAGAAGTCATTGATGACCGATTACGAATTTTTTTATTTTTTATTTGAGAGTGTATATATTTAACCAAATATATAATTGAATACCTTACAATAAATAAATTATAATAAAATCATTACTTAACGTTTTCCCTGCGGCTACAACACTGCGAACGAGCGAACAAAAGTGCTGGTTTTACGTCGGCGCTACAAGACTGGGGGCGGACATTACGTCTGTGTATTCGTAGATGCTAAAAAATACAATATTTCCGTAATTTGTCGGCGTATCTTCAGTCTAATCAAATAAGCTCCAGTTTAGGGTCGCCTCCCGCAATACTGACCCGGTCATATATATCCGCGCCGTCAGTCAAGATGTTAAAGATCTACAAGGATGCCCGGGTGGGATGCCCAAGAACGCGTGTTAAACAACGACCGCATCTCTCTACGCGAGATATGAATCGACCCTTTTGTTGTTAGCTTTTTATCAGCAGTAGCGTAAATAAATTTTTAGACTAAATCAAATTTGGAACTCGCGTCAGGAAAAATAAATGTCTCACATAATAGCGTTGACGCGATTCTCCGTAATTTCTGTCTACTTTCATTAAATATTATATTTCAATTACAAGTTGTTGTTTTAGTAGAACTTAGGTATATATAATCCTAGTCTAAGTCTAGGTCTTCTAATGTGAACACTGGCTTATTAAACGATAGCACTGACGTTGTACCAAGGTGTCCAACCTGTTGGGGAAGTGCCTCCAACGCACGTTCCTCGGTAATGACCGAAATGGACAAAATCTTACAAGCTTCGTGACACAACTCCTTTTCATTTATATTAAAACTGTCTGTGACATATATTCTTTAAAAAATCTTACAATCTCCGTGACAAAATTTCATTTCATTTATTTATAACTTTTCGTGCCAAAATTTCGTTTAATTTGTGACTATTACTATTATTTATTGAGATTTTTATAAAACACGACTAAGGAAAAATAGTTTCGGTATTATTGTATGAATTTGACTAGAATTTTGTTTAGTTTTGTCAATGTTGAAAGTTAGCAAACGAGCGTAGAAGCCACCCGATATTAAATAGGATCTACAGCCCATGAACTTCCAAGATCAACCTCAAACAAGATTATAATTTAGCTCCAGAGGATTAAGATGTTCGTCTCGCTTGTAAGTGTAGCCGGCAACCGCACATCTCCGACCGAACCACAAGAACTGCTCTTGCGATTGAACTGTTGTTTTAACACTTTTCTTCACATATCAATCGTATTTAAAACACCTAGTAATTGATTAAAGAAATGGGAATTCTATCAGTTGTTTATCGATACACCTATCACCAGTAACAAGTATAATAACTTATATGACATTCCGTGTAAAGATCATTACTTTTACGGAATAGTTCTGTTATACAACAGCCTATACACAGACGAACAAAGAAAAACCGCATTTCGTATGCTAAAAAAAAGAGAAAAGCTTTGAAATCGCACTGATTTTGAAATTATAAGTAGATATATAAATTTTAATTAAATTTCTTAGACAATATTTATATATAATCATATGATTTGCCAGATTTAGCGCCGTGTCGGACCACTGGTAATATGCAAACATTATGCAAA
The DNA here is from genome assembly GCA_018251015.1 of Phocides pigmalion okeechobee. Lineage (NCBI taxonomy): Eukaryota > Metazoa > Arthropoda > Insecta > Lepidoptera > Hesperiidae > Phocides > Phocides pigmalion. The sequence goes on from DWON01001277.1 coordinate 22,418, forward strand.
TTTGATTCTGAGGAGAACTGGATGTAAACACGTCGAGCACAGAAACGGGGTGGCGCTGTGGCGATCCTACCCCTATATCGTTTATATGGAAAAAGGAATGAAAAAAAGAAAAATAATATGTTTAAACTTAAAAAAAAAAAAACTAAAAAAGTCTCTATGTATTTTCGTATTTGTCTCAGATTTCGTAATTAATTGAAAAGGTGAACACCTAACGTTCAGAACATTTGTTAAGTGGTCGTTGCAGTCAATAGAAATTCTTGCTTGATGCTTGAAACTGGACTGAAGTCTGGACTGAGGATATGAGTTCGGAGATATTGTAACTGTGTTGCTTTTTCTGAGAACTAAGCTATGAAGTCGCCTAGAAATTGAGATTTGAACTACAAGCTACTAGCAAACGCAGCAGCGTTTTGCCGACAATTGGATGTTTAAGATAATATACGATATTAGACAGAGGTTTTAAACGTTTTCAAAAATAAATAAACTTGCTTAACATTTTTTATATTATTGTTTTGAGTAAGAATTTTGTACATTTTTGTATTAAATGTAATTTTAATAGCTGTTACCTGTGATCAATATCTGTTAAGGGCTTTATTGTAAAGTTAATTTTGAATATTTCCATTATTTTATCTTCGAGACAAACATGATAATTATATTCGAGAAAACAGAATATCAAAATAGCTTGAAACTAACCATAATTAATTATACACATATTCAATTGTTTCTTGTTTAAATACAGATTTAAATTAAATAACTACCATTTTACTATCACGATGCAGAGTGAAACAACACTTATATTTCTTAGCCATCTGTTTATAAATAAACAAAGCGCCTTAAATTCATAGGTAGCTCTACGGCCAACTTTATAATCGTATCGCTCGCTTAGCGTCTCTACCCCACTAGTATGAGTCGAGGTCCGGCTGACGGCGGTTGTTGTTTTTAAATCTTGCGCAATTCCCAAGTACAACTTCTAGAATTTTCCATATCTCTACGCATTATTTATAAACTTATAAAATTGTTATTGTATATTTATTAGTTTTTACCACTTGTTGTGTTCAAAACAATGCGTCGTTGTAAGCATTTTGTTTACACCGCAACTTTGTTGTTTACGAATACGTTATTCTTGTTTGTGTTTGTTGAGTTTCATCTATCCATGCACCCATCAGCCTTTACGCGTCCATTGCTGGACAAAGACTTTCCCTAGATGTCGCCATCATCATACTTTACGTCACCTCTTTACTATCCTGCTGCGTTCCGTTCTCCTCTCAGAACGAAAATGATTAGACAAAAGATGTGAATAGTAAAAACGCTGGTCAGGTGCCTTCATAGGCTTCACATGTTTTGAGAACATTATGAAGAATTCTGTCCGTAGGTTTCCTCACATTTTCCTTCTCGTTAAAGCAAGACTTAGTGATAATTCATTTCTAATAGGCACATAACGAAGAAAAGTTTGAACTGTGTGCGGATTTTTCAGAAGAACCAAATGTTTTTTTAAATATACAATACATTTTAGATGGACCTCGAGTTCTGTTTGAATAATTTACAAATGCTTTTAGTGGCAGTTTACAATTAAAATGAAATGCAGTATAAATTAAAAAAAGGCGAACAAATAAAAGAAATAATGCACTTTCTGGTTTATATACAAATTTATTTATGTATCCATACAAAATAAACAAAAATATACATGTCAATAAAATACATTAATTAATACAAGAGATTATTTACGCTTTAAACAAAATAAAATTTTATTGAAGTTTTAACGATAATTTTTACGTTCGATTTTTCAAATTTTAATAATTCATAATGGTTTCTAAAATTGATACCAGTATCAACAACACGAAAATAGTTTAGGTATTAATCATTGAATATAATCACAGTTAAAATATTAAAATTTTAAGTAATTGATATTTAACAATGGTAAAAATATTACAATTATTTTTTCCTTTTGAAGAGATTGTAAACTGGTACAAAATAGGTGACAATGGCTACGAGATTATGAATTTTCGGTAGTAGTAGACGAATCCGTGTTTGTGTTGTTCTTATTATCCAAAGCTTCGATCGCTTCAAATACCCATTTGTAATTCATTGCTCCAAAACCCTGGAATATAATAAAGGACCAAGTGCCACAACTTTTGGTGCCAAGTGCGACAATCTTTAGCAGCATTGTTTAATCTAATCATAACTTCTCCATTTCTAATCATTAATCCTATTTTTGATCCATGCCAACAGATATGATGGCAAATGATTACTGCTGGACATGAGCATAAGTTTTCCTAAATTTAGATTGAATTTGTATTTAAAGCCAATCAGTTTCGTTGGAACCTATCACTGACTGTTAGTCCTGATGGTTTCTCTCAATTTCCATAACCCACACTACGATTCCTCCTAATTTTCAATCCTATCACTCACCACCCCTTATGCCATCATTATTCCTACAACTCACCCCAGGACTTCTCTTAAATTTCAATTCTATTACTAATTTTCATATTCATCACTCACATTACGGGTCCTGTTAATCCCTATCACAAATGGTGCGATTTCTGCAAATTTCTATTCCTATAATTTACACTGCGGTTCCTCGGTATTTCTATCTCCATTCCACTTTTATTTCTAATTTCCCTTTCTATGTATTACTTCACCCGATATTTTTGTAATTTATTTTATTTAAACAACACGAAGAGAAATTTAACAAATTCTGCAAAACAATAGAACAGTTTGTCGGCAGTTATCGTTTTAAATTTGAGTTTCTTAGCTTTTTTACCATGATGTATACATAAGTCATAACATTCTGTTACATATATGATTTTTTATGTGAGAAGAGTAGCAAACGAGCATGCAAACCACCTGATGTTAAGTAGTCGCAGCCCACAGACATCCAC
>DWON01001278.1:0-25292 GCA_018251015.1 Phocides pigmalion okeechobee
GGTTGTCCATGGGCTGCAGTGACCACTTAACATCAGGTGACCTGCATGCCCGTTTCTTACTCTTTCACAATAAAAAAGTAATATTGTCCTACTATTTATAAATGATGTACCTTACTGTTAATGTAAGTTTTATATGATGAAAATCTTAAAACTAATTACATAAAAACCTAACCTAAACAATCTAAAGGGAGTCCGTGCCCATGCGGCATGGTTCCAAGAACACTAGCTGCATTAAATAGTTAATTAATGAATAGTTTTTATTGAAATAAAATGTTAACATAATTAAATAACCTATATAAACTGACTTAAGACTAATTATAAACACTTTACAAATTAAAAATGCCATCCAGAACTCCTGCTTGTGGCATAGAGCCCAGAACGATGTACATGTACCTGTACCTTACTTAATAATTGTGTTTCATTTTTGAAACAATATTCATATTTCAGTAACGATATTAAAGCTTATAACGATAGGGGCGAAGTTATTTTTTAAAGCATTTTTTTGAATTTATAAATATATGTATTACCATCTATTCATCGGGGCGATACGACCATCCTATATATAATCCGCCGTAAACCAATTCTTGTGTTTTATTTAGAGAGGTGCGGTTACCGGCTACACTGACAAGCGAGGCGACCATATTAGTCCACAAGAGTAGCAAAGCATTTATTGTACGACCTTAAATGGGACTTGAAGCCTATGGGAATTGATGTCCATGGATTACAAAGACCATTTAACAAAAGACCCGCTCGTTTGATCCTTTTGTAATATATAAATAATATAAAACATAATGAAAATAAAAAATGAAACGTATTGAAGTTGGCATGAAAGTTAATTCGCTGTGTCCCTTATTTCCTTTCGAACAATTGCCAACTGACCTTCCAGAATACATTATGGGTTAACCCCAACATCTGGTGTGTTGCCAAATCAATATATCAAGGTAAGCTTTTGCAAGGCTTTGATATTAACACCATAGGAATATTTGATTTTAAATTCTGTTTGACTTAATATTTGCTAGAAAATATTTTAAAAAAGCTTTTAAAATTGGTAAGGGAGTACTTTGTTAATTCATAATTTTTGATTTATTCTATGTTCCAAAATATTGATCGAAAAGTCTACTTAAATGTACTATTTATGTTAGTTATTAAAAACGTAATATACATTTTTATGGCGAAAGTCAAAAACAGTTTCCTATAAAATATGTTTTTAATATACATATATTTAAATAGGTGACAGGAATAAAAATATTTTAAATACAAGGTTTAGAGTTTTGTTTTAAACACCTATTTCTTCTTGCGAAAAATGCTATTCTTATAATCCAGTATAGATAATTCCTACAATATACCGAGGTTAATAGGCAAATTTTCAATTTCCAGCTTTAGAACAAGTTATATTGTTATGTAACTAAATTAAGTTTAAAAGAAGTAGGTACGAACTTTTTAATGGTTTTGTTCGTTCAAATTAGGACAAACAATCCATGTTACGGTGTACTGCCGCGACGTAATACGGTCTAGGTTTTAACTTTCAAGGTTTTCGTTTGAATTACAAAATAATAATGTGAATTAAAAATACTTCAACGAGATAGCTACTTATGCCACTCTTAATGAGACTAATTTCTTTTAAATACATTTATATTTATGTATAGATTTATATATATTACCCAATTCTAATTAAACTTAATCCCAGTACAAAACTTTATAACCTATTTTCCCATTCTGAGAAGTAATATTTTCTCTTGAGATATTACATAACTGCCTAATAATAAATATATCCCAATCAGTTAATTAGTGCCAGTGTTTTGCAGTAATGATAATAATAATACACTTAACATTTTTTGAATATTTATAAGTAGATAGTTATTTACAAAAAAAAGTTATAATCTTACTTATGTAACTTACATGATCGTATGAGATTTAAATGAAAACTAATCTCTCAAACTAAAACTCAAATTTCAGATTTCATGAAAGTCTATTTCGTAAGAGAATTTATACACCTTGAAGGTACATAACGTTACTATTAATATTCTCTTTAAAATCGTACAAAGTTGTTGAAAGCAGTTTTTATTATTTCAGGTGCTGGCGCAGTGTGCAGTATAATATGGTATGTCATAAATATCTAACCGAGTTCATTTATACTGAGAGATACTGTAGTTTCCTTGGAGCGCAATTGAAAAATAAAATGAAATGGTGCCCCGTTCTACCCACTAATCAAATGTATTCCAGCTGTTCTCGGGTGAAGAATGGCGTTTGGTTGCGTTCTGGTATTGTTAGACTCAGATAAATGAAGTTTTAGAAAATAATAATAATTAATTTAAAAGCGAGACGATTACACGAGTCTTGATCTGTTTGGTGTTTGATGTAAAAATCCATGGGTTGTGTCAATTATTTAAAAACATATGAACTGTATGCCCGTTTGCTACTTCTGTAACATGCAAAAATAAAAAAAATCAAGAATCCTTATAATAATGGGTACTACTCACCACCGGTCTCATTACAGAAAGGAAAGGGTTACGTTATAGTCTACCATGCCGTCCAACTGAAAATGTGTGGGATTTTTTGGAGATCTCTTCTATTTCCAGGTTTCTTTAAGATGTTTTATTTCATCGTTAAAGCAAGTACTAAATGCTAATTCAGTGCCAAGGGTTTGAACGCCGGACTACCCGTTTTAGAGGCTGGAATTTTATAACTATGTTGTTACCGTCACTATGATGATATGAAAAAAAAAAACATTAAAAATTGTCACGTAGACACAAAATGCAAGCTAAGGGTACCATATAAAGAAATATTTAGAGAATAAAATGCCAAATTACACAAATGTTTTATATAAAATATATATACATATTCAGTCTATACATATTCTATAAATTTTTGTGATGGTATGCGCACATAATAAAATTAAAGTCTAATCTTTATTTCCTACTGCATTTCTATATTTATCTATCCGGGTTAATTTTGAAAGTGCCGACATGGTACTAGCTAACAAAGAGAACTGAACAGGACACGAAAATTCCATGTTACTTGTGTAAAGATAGAAAAACCACGCGAAAGTGTGTACTCAAACGAAACGCTGGGCAGCTCGTTGAAAAATAAAATGAATTGTTCCTCTGGTGTACCCGCTAACCAAATGTATTCCAAGTATTCTAACTGTGCTCGGGTGAAGAATGGACTTTGGTTGCGCTTTGTCATTGTTACATTCAACTCTTATTCCTTTTAGCGGCTGTAAGTTAGTTTGGTCATGGAGTAAATAATAGTACTACAGAATATTTGGCCATAGAGTAAAGTAAATAGTAAAGTAAGCAGTGTCCACTACAGAAATTTAATTCCGTGATAAAAGGCGGAAATGCCGACGTAAATACACCTACAATCATGATTGGTCAGAGAATGTCTTTCAAGGTGAGAAAACTGTACTTTGAACGGGGGAGGTACCACCGCCGTCCTTATAATCCGCCGTAAAGCATTAAGTGTGTTTCGGTTGGAGAGGTGCGGTTGCCAGCTATACTTTGAAGCGAGGCGACCATCTTAGTCTTCAGGAGTAGCAACGTATTTACGTTCGACTATGGGCTGCGACTACTTAACATCAGGTGGTTTGCATGCTTGTTTGCTGCACTTCTTACATAAAAAAGAGAATAAATAGTAGTACCACGTACAGAAATTTATTTTCATAACAAAATGCGGAAATATCAATAGAAATACACCAACAATCATGATTGGTCACAAAATAAATAATAATACTACGTAAAGAAGTTTAATTCCGTAACAAAATTCGGAAACGCTTACATAAACATATTTACAATTCTGATTGGTCACAAAATAAATACTAATATTACGTACGGAAGGATTTCGTCCAAACAAAACGCGGAAATGCCGAAAAAATTATACCTACAATGGTAGACATATTTAAAGTAATCCAATTTGAACTTTATGTCCATCTTAAATTATATTACATGAATCGTTTGTCGATGTCAATTATAATATCGGCGAGCATTTGATATTCATATGTATATTTGAGAGTCGTAGACCGATATTTGGTAGCTAAATTGTTAAGAAAGAGTTTAAAGGTGGGAGAACTTCGACCGAGAGGTGCGGTTGCCGGCAATATTTTGAAAAGAGGCGACCATCTTATGTCGATGGGCTGTGACTACTTACCATCAGGTGGTTTGCATACTCGTTTGCTACTCTTCACACATAAAAAAGAGGTTTCAAAATCTACCCGATATTGTAACTGTTGGTGACGAGTTTCTTCTCAAAATGATAAGGTTTAGGTTATGGTCTATCACTTTGGCTACCACCATAGGTGTATTTTTGCAATATTTATTAATTTGTTATTCAATGGTTCAAAAATAAATTGGATTTGGTAAACTACTTTTTTTAATGTTAAAAATATTGACGGTAGTTTTTAGTAGATACCTAGGTATATATAGAAAAGAATGAGCTTTTTCTTAGTATGAGAACACATCTAAGAATAGAAAAAATGGTTGTTTTTAACACGCTTTTATTAGCTTAGCTAAAAAAATGCTATTTAAAAAAAGAGTGCGGTGCATGGTATAAATAGATCACTGAAAAAGCACCCCATGCTTTTTTACATCGCATTTTTTTTCTTAGTTATACTTTTTTAGTTGGATTTTTCAAAAGCGTGTTTTTTGTTTTTTTTTTTAACTATTATTTATTTGTTGTAAGCTACTGTTTTGCCTATTTGGTGCCCCTGTGAGGTCAGGCATCCTGGTCACGGTCCCCGTGAGGCCTTATGATATAGACAGTGCCTACTGATGATAATAAAAATAGTTTAATGAACTGCTAGAATTATAGCACGTTTACACAGAAAATGGTAATAGCTTTTAAATTAGAATTAAATTTTATATATTTGTGTTATGAGTAAGTAGGTTTATACCGGTTTTCAAGAACAAAGTAATTATTGAAGCAATTATCTGTATTCCACGAACGAATTTTCAGTTGCATAGAAGGTAATTAAGTTCGGTCATAAGGGAATAGAGTAATAAATACTACCTTAGAACTGCTTCCACTGGACTGCAGCCAGGCCATTAGTTCAGATAGTGCTCCCATGCTACCATAGATGGAGTAATCAGATAGATTCCTAATACTATCCTTATTATTTCCTACAAACGGATCTGGGAAATAATTTCCTCTTAGTTTGTCACCACATTATCTGATTGGAGAATGATTTCTAATTCAATGTACATTATCTTAGCGTAATTTATATTATTTTCTGTCAATACATCTAGAAAATTGATTAAATTATATATTATAACCATAGATGAAGTAACTAAATAGACTCCAATTATAATTCATGTTATTTTCTTTCACCACATCTGGCAATTGTTGTGTAAAAATACGATTAGTAATTTAGTTTCACCGTAATTTCGATTAGTGAATCGATATTTTGACTTATAAAAGTTAAAATGAAACATACACTGACGCACCTTCTTTTCCTAACAATAAATTTAATCAATATAAAAATATCATAGTTGTTAGGAGTCTATCTTTTACTTCGTCTGCGTATATTAATATATTAAATTAAACATTTTTATTATAATAAAATTGTATATTGATGAAACCTTTTAGCAGGACTTATTTTAAAAATAGCCTTTTTATAGCTCATTGAGTTTTATGTGCCATCAAGCATGTTCTAGGCCAAGGTTTTGTAGGCTCGATGTATTCTCGTCCAGTCATATAATAACGTACGTTCATACGTATTAATGTTCTTTTTTGTCCATAATACGGTGTACACAAAATTTATTAGGTTCAGACTCACTCGTTAAAATATATGAATAAAATTTCGGACTGAATAATTTTGAAACCAGTGTTATTTTAACATTTTCATGCAAATATTTTCGCCAATCCTGGTAATTATTTATACGTTTCGATGCTTGAAAAGTAATAGCCCAGTGGTTAACATCCCGGCTTCTAATAGGATTCTATTCCTTGGATATTTCATAGTTACGTGCAATTTGTAATAATAACTATAATTTCCTTTAAGGCTGAAGGAAAACAACGTGAGGAACCCACCTTTCCTGAGAGTTTTCCAAAAGATTTTTCAATGTGTATCAAATTGACAACTCGAAGTTATCCAGACTAGTGGACTGTGGCTTAATCTTTCTAATTTTAAGAGTAGATCTATTCCCAGTTGTGGGACTTGAAAACCGTATAAAATATTTTTCAATGGCTGAATATCCATTTTTTTAATATTACCCTATTTCAACGTTATAACAGGGCACTCAAAGCCGATGTACTGCTTTTGCATTGTACCCTTTATATTTATTAAGTGTTTGTACTTTACAATGAAATAAAATATTCGATTTACAATTGAATTGAACTGAATAACTATAACTTAAGATAAAATATTTGTTTCAGATGCGTGCCCAAAGACTTACAACCTAATTTTTAACCGTAGTCTCTCCTACAAATAATGACGGTGACGTGGTCAAAACGATAGATTTATTAGAGCAATGAACTTGGTTTGATGGAAGACCCATGGAGACGCGTGTCCAGATGAGTCAGTCTCTGTCAAACAAACATCACAGACACGAGGCTACTTACAGAAGCTGTTCTCAATCTTTGCCGCTTGACATCTTGTAAGTATTTTGATTATACTTTAATATAAGTAATACGCTAACAGAGATACGTACATAGACTTCCTCTCGGTGTTCTACCGGCGTTACATTATGAGTGTACCGAGGAATAGTATGAACAATCAGGTCTTTCTGTCATCACACCACTCGCCGAATATGAGACTTCACTCGCTTCAATAGGACTCGTCGCAATCCTCTACGGTTTTGTGTTCTTTCTAACCACGAATGTTAATATACTTACGTGTAACTAATTTACTTCTGAACTATTCCAGAACTTATGCGATATGGTATGCAAATAGTTCTCCTACAAGAGCGGGGAAATATTGACGCTTTTTTGGTGTTACAAATGAGCATAGTTTCTTATTAGTACGGTGTACCCGTTTGCCTTAGATTTAAGGGTATGATATAGTTTATGATGATACCTATTTGAAGTGAAACAGATCTGCTTCAACCCCTAATAGGATTAAATTCCTACCTGATGTCTTTCACAGACGTATTGCTTATATTGAGAACTAAGTTCGAAAGCCTCTCGTAAGTTTTCCTTAACATACCCTTCAAAACATAAGGTAGGAAAGGATGTTTGTCCCGACGCAGTGTAATGACGATAGATCCGAAATATTTGTCTATAATACCATAGTTATACCCTCAGGACCCAAATATATTTATCTATATAACTATAGTTATACTCTTTAGACCTACAAAGGTTTGAACAAATGGGGAGAACAATAATATTAGGTCAGGTACCTGGGTCCGTTAAGTTTATCTCGACAAGTTTCTTCAATTCAGACGTACTAAAAGTTTTCGGTTCAATAATCAGACGGAGTTATCAGTTTAGAAAAGTTTTTGTACATTCTTCGCCTCATAGATTTGGTAACAAGAATGATTTTTACTTTATGTGATCCATATCAGTAGATTTTAAGTATTAAGAATAATAAGACATAGACAGAGTATAATTGAATTTAAATACTAGTAAGTATGTAAAATCCGACTCAATCACGAAGTTTTACAATTATCTTGGTTTTATCGTGTTAAACATAGCAGAGGTATTTTACTACCGTAACGAAGGTACTAAAATTTACGCTCTTGTATCGTTATGTGAGTCCTATACCATAAAGAGTTAGTTATCTATGTATGGTCCGAAGTGTCCAGTCGTCGTCCAGTTGTCGGAAAACTCGCATAGTGCATAAATCATTACATAAATAAGTTGCACATGTGTGGTGCAAGCCTTTAAAATGTCCCACAAGTGGGTGCAAATTTGCAACATACTCTACCTCGCCGCTCCAACGCATATTAAAAGGGAAAAGTGTAAGTCGCTAGCCTGTCTGTCGACCATACGTCCATAGGGCCACCGTACTACCGACTATGACGACAACAGACGACAGATTGCTTAATATACCCTTCGAAGTAGGTGGTTACCCATCCAACTTTCGACCGCATCCAAAGTTGCATATCTTTGTCCATTGTTTACGATCTACACAAGGCACGGGGATATACACGCTTCATAGGAGTTAGAAGGTTGAAAATAATGCGGGAAAACAAAACGCTGCACGATCTATTGCTAGGACGGAAGACCTCGAAGTTCCCAAAAACATTAATTAGCTATATTGCCACCCGACGACAAAGGATGCCGCTTAAACGTGAATTGGTCCTTTGTTGTATGGTGTCCCTAATTGTACTCGTACAACGATTATTTGGTACATTAACGCTTCTGCGGTTTTGTCGTCCTGAACTTTTGCTTTCAATTTGGCCCGTAAAAACTTTCAAAGTTCCGCAATGTGAGGGAGGAAAATTATTAACGTGGGCTTGAGAGCAACGTCCCGGTTATGTGGCTTTGTCTACGTGAAAGTAAATATCGCTATAATTGCGTTGTTGCTAATTCTTAATGGTAATCTACATGTATAAACTTGAATTTTTGCGTATTTAGATAGCCGACTCATATACCTATAAGTCGAACACTTTAGTCCTTAGAAATGTGTCTAAGATCGACTTCAAATAGGACTGTTGCTCTATATGGATTGAGTTACAGAATAAAAGAAGTACATTAGTAACTGTGGAAGCTTGTTCGTTTGTTATTCTCAATACTGGAATACCGTTGGAAGTCATTTAAAAAACGAGTGTGTTAATCACTTTTTATAGTATAAAATTAAGTAAGATTAGGTAGTCCAAGTGGATACACAAACTATGTTCCTCCAGATGGTTGCCACGCTCCTCGTTCAGGCCAGCAGAAGGCGAGCTGGCGGACTGCGTGCTGGTGGTGGGGGTGTCGCGGCCCAAGCTCGCCGCGGCCCTGCTCTCCGTCACGCTGCTGTCGCTCTTCCTCACCTTCCACGTTCTGTATGACAGCGCGCTCTACAGTATCCAGGTGACGGCATCATACAGTATAATGTAACTTTTCTTTGATCTGAGACTATTAGATAACCAGTCTCTTTGTAAAAGTAGAAGAGAAGAAGGACAGGACTTGATTCATGACTACCATGCTGCTTCATTCTATGTTGCAGGAGATATTCGTGGTTGATGAGATTTCCAAACCTTACTAAGTCTTTACTTTACCAAAGAATACCAACGATTAGCTTTCGATAAGTTTCAACGATTGCTATTTATCGATAACAACCGCGACCGACTTTTTTAAGTGCTCTTCGAAATACGTACGCACGCATGAAAATTAACTACTAACGTTCACCCAACAAATTCTCGATCGCGCTCGATATCGCTTAACTTTCTCTATTGTTAACGATCTACATAAACGGGGTTAATCATTTAGATTCCCACTACCCTAGACTTACCTAGACGACCGACCTAGACCCGAACTTCGTCTTACTTTCTCATTTAAAAGCCATTTAATTCTTAATTTTTCATTGAAATTTTAATTTCTAATTTAAATGTATGGTTGGGCAACATCAAACTTGGGACCTTTTATGCGTGAAAATGACATAGACATGAATAATATCTGCAGTTTTTGTTTTTAATTTGTTAAGTATATAATCGTTATTGTTCGGTGAAAAATCAAAAGACAATGGAATTGTATCCAATTTAAACTTCGTAGTGTCATTTATATGTATATTATGAGTTATAAAATTCTATTATTATCAATATTCAAAATACCATTTCTATATATTGTAAAAGCTCAAAGGATTGCCACAGGGAGCAATTAAAAATTACGTATAATATTTAAAACAGAATAGGTAGGTCAACAATTCCATCCAATAATCTCGCACACGCACCATCTAGGTATCCATAAATTTCTATTATACGCAGTTTTAGAATAGTTATAAATTCATACGCTTATCTTTAAAATGTTACAATAGCTTTAAACCCACTTCATAAAATGCTTAAAGATGATTATCGGGTAACTTACAGCGTAAGTCTGTAGATCTAGACTAAATCTAGTCTTTAGGCCCTGTAATCAAGAGATTTGTAACAGAGCTTTTTTATAAAGTAAGAAAAGATTTTTAAAATTTAAATGTCTAAGTTTTTTTAATATTAGTTATTGGTGTTTATCCTTCTGTTTATAGTATAGCAGTGAGAACTTTTCTGGAAATTCATCCCCTAAGTGGGTAAAATGAAAAATAAATGAAGTCTTGGTTCTATGGCAGATCCCATCGGGCAGGGAACAGTTTGTTGTTTTATAAATTTGAACATTGTTCTGTGTAATTAGTATTGTCGAAGTAACGTTCGCTGCTCTGCTAAGTTCCGTAAGCAGTATTCTGTTTTTATTTTAGCTAATCTTCATAAGGCAAAAGATAACGACATTGTATGGAAACAAAGCCTTTGTTAATTTGGAGCATATATTCTTACAAACAGAAATAGTTCAACATATTTAGTAGATTTTAATTATATTATGTAGAAACAAGTTTATTTCAAAATTTATTTAAAAGTTTATTTAAAAATTTAAACATCAAAATATTTTTACACATTAAAATGTGAGTAAAGCTAATATTTTATACCTAGAAAACTTCACTACTTTGGCAGATAATGCCAAATTCTAACTTTTTGTACTCTATGCGAGTAGGCATTTTAAATAATATACCTATTAAATTCAATAATTATATAAATGGCTATTAAAATAGTCTAATTACCCTTTATCTTATTATTTTCAGCTTTCATAGCCAAGTAATCTGTTAACTTATCTTATAATTCTTAATTTAAGACCATTATTCGGAATCAACGTAAATCTTAATAAAGGAACGCTTTCGGCTTGAATTTTTTATGTTAATTAAATCCATATCAAAAATTTTGTTTCATTGCCATTTTGCTGGAAAAGCTAAACATTACTCGTATATTATTTTTAAATATTATGTTTGCAATTTGTAAAACATGCCAACTCGTGTAATACCTTTTCTAATTTACATTATTATGAATGAATGAATGATGTCCTTTATGAATATGTAATGTGGATCTACCTAACAAGTTTGCATTGTACCTACCAATTGTGTCTGATTATGCGAACGTACGAGAGCCTATGTTTAACTACAAACTTCGTATGTTTGGTTCACAACTGTGTGGAGAATACTTTACCATGCTTTGCCATGCGGTTGGTCATTGGTTGAGTATGTTAGCGTTAGTTGGCAATCAATGTCAGATGTTTTCAAACCACTTGTTCGACATCCGGCACAAAAGTTTAACATGCACTTCATTGCGCCTTTGACGTTATAAATGTCACTTGTGGCGACCCATCCAACTCCAGATTGCCCCCAATATTGATTAACTTTATAGAACAGCAACCAACACACGGGCTTCTATGTATTTTGAGTGGTTAAAGAGCGTAGGTTTTAAACAAGAAAATTTACGATGAATTCTTTCAGCATAAAATAAGCTGTTTTACGCGATCCTTCCTTATAAAATCCTCTACTTTTCCTAGTTGTAAAGAAGGGGATCAAGAAAAACATTTTTAGATTTTAAATATTTTTTGATAAAAACTTTTATTTGGATTCTATATTAAAGTAATAACCTAACGTAAAATATCGTAAAATGAAATAGATAGAACACTGTTTTTAAAGTTTACGGCTCTTGAGTTTTATTTCTTAATGAGATCGAATATTATAAGAGTTGCTTATACAGCTTTAGGTATAGGTCTCCCAAAAAAGTAAGGTATTGTTTGTGAAAACGGACATTAGTTTCCGGAATAAGGGTGCGTGCTCTGAGGCGTGCCGGCCAAGCCCACCGCTGGGATATAAGTCGTAGCGTATCGGACGACCTCTAATCGTAATTAATGTTCCTAGCCGTAGCTCCTTAGATAACATCGACATGTATTGCCCTACATCCCGTATCGTCCACGGCAACTTAGTCTTTACTGAATTAATTGTACCAACTACATTTGCGTGTACATGTAACTGCCCATAAATTATCATATGGTCTACTGTATCTTTCTTTATTTATCTTGATACCCTTGTTGTTTAACTTCATTATTGTGAACTAGCTGTCACCTGAGGCTCTGCTTCTGAATTATTAATGTCTTTTGGTAAATTAAAAGGTGCTAACTGTAGATGTAAAATAAGTCTTTTTTATGTTAAAATAGTATGGATATCCCATCCATCCATATTACGTGAAGAACAAACTGACCTGCAGCAATTACTTATCATCAGCTGATCTATCTACTTGTTTACTACTTTTTAAACGTAAATAAACGGAGATTTATGTAACATATTAACTTTCTACATTCATAACCTCATGATATTTCCTGATTCGTAGTAGGTAAATACACACTCGAAGATACCTACAAAACAACCTAGACCCAGATAAAAATCACCATTTAAATGTCTAAATGTTCAATAAAATTAAACACCAAAAACATTTGCATGTTAATTCTGTAAAATATGTATATCGTTGCGCTTTATTATATCATAATTCATAAATATGTATTTATTTATAATTATTTACATATAATCATATATAGGTACATATAAACCTTACAATAATATAAATCTACAACAATACATCAAACATACGTCAAGATATAAGGCCAGAATTGAATAAAACATTAGAAACAAATGCAGAGGGATTATATCCCTTTGAAGATTTTTCCTCCCTACATATACAATCTGACACTACGCACTCACATCGATCAAAAAATATGTTATTTATCGTGTATCATGTGTCATATTCCAATAAATTACAGTAAATAATATTTTTGCATCAAAATTCATTTAATCATTTTCATATTTAAAATATTTATATAAATAAAATATACGCAAATTAAATAAACAATAGGTAATCGTACCGCTGTAAAGCGATCTCCTTTGGGGAAATCATAAAAGTGAACATGGCAACATTTAGACGAAAGCATAAACTATTTAAATACATGGTACACCTGTCATTTAATGAAGTAAGATATGGCGCGTAAGATATGACGCGCTCTACGTGGTCAATATGGTTATGGCAAAAATCCTTGTTATACTAAAAACGATATCCATCCTCGCCAGTGGAATAGTACTATGTTAACGACGACACACAGAAAATTTTGTTTTACGTAACAATTTAACTCTATTTATTCGTTCCTAGATTTAATTTCTTCATTAAAATAAAGGCGCATCGTCATTACCAACTTTAATTTAGTTGCCCGAAATAGTTTCTAGTTCTAGGTTACTCGGCTAAAATCGTAGTACGTGTTTAATTTGGGCGTGTGGGTTAAATAATTAATTACAGTTGAGTAAGTACAAAGGGGGTTAGCGTGTGGAAATAGACACTGTGAATATCGGAGCGCGGACTGAGTTAGAGAATGATAGGTCCAGTATTTATAAAAACAAGATATTGTGAGTGGAAAAGAAAATAAGAAGTGAGTACTGGAAATGAATATAATTTCTTTTATGAAATAGTAGTAACAAACGAGCATCCAATACACCTTGTGGTCATAGTCACTCAATGACCAATTCCATGTTTTTTTTCATTTGAAAAGAGTAGGAAACGAGCATGCAAACCACCTGATGTTAAGTAGTCGCAGCTCATAGACATCCACGTAATAATACGTAATAGACATACACTTAAAAGTGTAGCCGGCAACCGCGCCTGTCCAACCGAAACACAAGTAATGCTTTACGGTTGATTATGAGGGCGACGGTGGTACCTCCGCGGTCGAACTATAGTTCTCCCACCTTTAAACAGAACAGATATCCCATCTGAAATCAATCACAAATGATTTGCTACGTGGCTGTACTTGTATTTGTATGCTTAAAATTTTCTAGCATCCGTCACTTATCCATCTTTCGACCATGCAGTACAACGTTTAACTTGGTTCATTATTAATAATCTATAAGGAGCTTTGCAAGCTTTGTTCACCACTTACAACAAGTTTATTTAAGTTTGTATTTAAGAAGACAATTAGAAAGGGGTAGCGACTATAACAAATTGTTATGAAATTGGAAATAACCCATTTTTTACTTATTGCAAAGAATAGATAACAGTTATTTCTTTCATACTTGTGTAAAAAAAGGCTGATACATGATAATTTCATTTAAAAAGTAGTATGACCCTTGTTGGATGTAACTCCAGACTGAAGATGGACTCGTGTTCGATCGGGCGTGCATAAGAAATTGATTGCATGGCGCGGAATAGAAACACCCGAAAGGTCAGACTGGTTTATCATAGATATGTGCAATAGAACATACCCTCATTGAACTTGGCTGTGAAGCTAACTGCATACAGGTCCAATGGACCTAGATATTTTGAATGTACGTATTTTGGGCTGGACATATCTGAACATATTAAGTCCGAACAGAATTCTGAGGTAACATCAAACTAACCCATCTCGGATCTGTGCTTAATAATTATTTTAGGATATTCGCTATAATTGGATTATCGGGGATTATTCTACGAGTTTGGAATACTTATATCTACATAATCGGTATCGGTAAATAAATTATTCTATTCATTTTGTAACTAATAAGTAAAATAAACAAGTTCTCATAGCATAAGTAAAATTGTGTTGTAGATACAACGGGCGTAGAAAAATAACTGCAAACACACAGACCCAGATTATGCAGTAACTACTTCCATTCGCAACGCGAATTGTTTCATAATGAACATTCCTAAACATTTATCGATTCGATTGATTGTTCAATGGAAAAAATCGGTAAACTCTTTTCCAAACTCTAAAATATTTTCGTAAATAAAGTTACAAAATGCTGGTATAAAAAAATCGCAATTAATACTCCTACTCGAAACAGTTATTAAATACTTGTTATCACGCTATTAAAACGCTATCAAACTACTTTTAGTCTCATTTTCTTTTACTTTATTAGCTCGCATTTACTAAAAAATAGAAATTAAAATGTTGTTCTTAAATACAACTAGCACTTTACATTGGTTTAAAATGAGCGAATAATTACTATCTTACACTTTCCTAAATCGCTTATCTCATTAATACCACCTCGCGTCAAGATAGAGTATTATAACATAATTGTGTGTTTCAAAATGATTCTGCGAGAAAATTTGTTGCTGTTATTAGTTTCTCTGGCTTTGTAATACGGCTTTACACGAGTACTATTTTTAAAATTTAGTAAAAGTTGCTTTTAATTATTTACTAGCTGTGCTCGCGACTTTGTCAGCGTTTATTTTACATAATTCTAAAATCGTGAAACAACTTACGCGTACATGCATCCAGTGATTATTTAATTTCTCTTCCAATTTAAAAAAAAAAATGCACTAAAACCTTCCCCAGGAATCACTCTATGTGTTGAAAACCGTGAGAAAATCCATCCAGTACTTTTTGAGTTTATCACCAAGAAACAGATAGACGCGACGGGGGACTTTGTTTTATAATATTTATAGATTTCTATATTGGTAGACATTTTTAATGTTACCTTGTGCAGCACTACCACACCCGTTCCTTTAAAGTCGCAGTTTAGAGCTACTTTGGATTGGAAAGATGTGCTACGGAAATTCATTATTCAATTCATTTCGCGTTCGATATTAGTCCTCAAAAGTACCAATGCATGCGTGATCGATTTCAGTAGGTACTATTGTTCTACATAGTAATGGTACGTTACAGTTAGTTGTCCTTGGGCGTCAGTAGCCATTTGATACTTTTTTACTATATAACGGGTACTCACGATTGACGTTTTTTAATTGCCGATATTTCGAACCTATCCGCAGTTATATAAAACAGTTACAGTAAACATTAATCTTGATATATAGTAAAATATGTAAATTCCGCAATAGTTTACATTAATTTGACACTTATTCATTATTTAAATTACTTCCAAAAACCATAAATCTCAAGTTAATATACTACAAACATATAGACGGTGATACATTTCAAAATGATATTTACATGTATATATTTCGGTACAAAAAAGCATTTATAATACGGAATTTATTTTGAAATTACAGACGGAAACTTCAATTTCTGAGTTGATTATTAGTATTCGCCTATATCGTGCGAATGTGGCGTCGGAGGCGATATCGAACACTTGTACCGGCAAATTGGAGCCGATCTACTTAATCTGAACAGGCAATAGGATTACTTACTCCCGAAACACGAGGAATTTGTAATTTTCTTTTAAATTTCTTCGTGTATTTTCTACATGTTACTTTATTAGCTTAATATGGACGAACTGCATGTCATGTTTGGTACGGCATCTCTAACTGATTCCAGGTTTCACCTGGTTTCACCTAAAATTGATTATAGATGCGTTGCTACTCCTGAGAACTAATATGGTCCCCACATACGCAAGCCGGCAATTATGAAAACGTAAGAATTGCTACTATGAATACGATAGAAACTTGTGTTGTGATGGTATCTGCCCTTTTGATCCGTATAGTCTATCAAGAATGTAGACATAATATAGGAATATTTTAAAAATCCGAGTTACATGAATGACAAAGAAGTACGACAATTTTATGAATAATGCAACATCGACTGCATTCGAAAAGGAAGGACGCTCTACAAGAATCGCAAAGACTAACTCGTCGTAACTTTGTTCTACTAAACTCTCTCTTGTAACAATTTAACCGACTTAAGTACCCCATTCGACGGTTTTCTTCATTTTGTTTCAAAGTTCGTTAGGAACTAGAAGTGGCTTACTAACATACCGATTAAATTCTAGTAAGTGTTCAAGTGGTTAAGATTACGGCCTCTTACGAGTGGCGCGAGGTTCGATTCCTTAGCACGCACTTCTGATTTGTCAAAGGAGATGTTTCAAAATGTATTTGTACACCATATAAAGAAAAGGCAAATATAGTATAGAGCTGTTTTTTACTTAGCAGTTTATTATAATCAACTGGAGTTATAGCTACAAAACAACATTTTAAGTAAGAATTGCAATACAATTCACTAGAATATCAGAATGGCGGAAATGTCATTTTGACAATTAAAACGACTGACGTAAGACAAACTGGATCCGATCTAGCTAAAAGAATCAATATGACAATAGACAGATACCGGTGACTTACATTTTATCCATAGACTGTCTAAATCATTTGGTCCGCCATATTGAAAGATCTTAACAATAATCGATTTAAACTGGTTTTGCACTGAGAAAGTACACATTTTAATTAATTTTGTTTTAATGAATCCTGAGATTTTTCTCGAATTTTTTAGATTGTGTACAAATACCTACCCAAGATTGAAATATCTCCTTTATGTGCTTATTAGACTTTTAATAGTAAAAGACAATGTTAATTTTATTAAGTTAAGTCGATTTTATTAAGTTAAGTCGATACGAATACGATACGAAGTAATACGAAATTTAATTAAGTTAAGTCGATTTGACTAACGGATTCACACTGCACATTATCATCAATCCATTACCGTCATTGCTGGCTATGAGTGGATTGGTCGCATTCACATCGAATTTATTAAAAAATAATGATTACTAGCTGCGACAGTGAAGGAAAATATCGTGAGAAAATTTGCATGTGTCAAAGTTCTTCATAAAGCTCTCAAATGTATGTGAAGTCTATTAAACGGTACTAGGCTAGCGTGGTGGACTATTGCCTAATTCTTCTCATTTTGTGAGGAAATTTGAACCTACCAAGGGAACAGCAATATGCGCTATGCTATGCTATACGTTAACGCTTCTCGTATATATTGTAATTGAAACTACACTGATACCCACACATGACTTACATGACTGCCATAGACATACAAAAAGCGGGTGTATAGGTAATTAGAATAGAACTCTACAATTATTTCTATATTTGCCTGACCGTGAGTCAAACCTGCGGAATAGACAAGTATCGTGATTGATCTGTTATTTTATAAATTAATTATGTAAATGTGAACCTTACGAAATTAAGGTTTTTTTATATTTTCAAATTGTGATATATTTCACATTGTGATATAACTAAGTACAAAACAACGAGTGGCTCAATTCAACATGTTTCATTTGACCACTGCAACCGCACAGCCATCGCTCTTTTGCCGCAATTTGGCAATGGGCATCAATCCAAACCAAATCATTACTGCTAAACCTGGATGTAATATTAAGTTGTAAAGCAGGGATACACTAATGTCACTAATTGGTACAGCACACGTGGTCCGTATTTGAACGAAAGGTACGACCCACATGGCTTTATAAAAATAAATGTATAAAACGGTTTTTGTCTTTATAAATTGTCTTGAGTTAAAGGGAACTAGTTTTTAAAATATTTCTAGTACTGTACAAATATACTAGAACTATAAATAATCACGAAAGTATCTGAGTTTAGTTGCAACAATTTTAGACATTTGTAAAATCAATATTGGCGAACGATATAAAACGGTAAATTTAATAAGTAGCAACTATCCTTTCATAGTTCACAGGCACTTCAATAACGAAATTGATAGCTTTTAATTTAAAGAGAACGTAATATATTTGTTTGAAATGACGCAGAGAATCAATTAATTCAATGGTTCCATGAAACATGTTCAAACGAGGCGACCACGGGAAGAGAGCTTTAAATTAATAGTACTTCAATTATTATAGGTCCGTTCATTAATCAAGAGTGTAGTGATTTATTAAACAAAAGCTTTTTGTTTCAGTAATATCCACTTAATTCTAGAAAGACATTTTTTTCTTTTTATCTACTACTGCGAAGTCCAAAAGATGGATCATATCCGTGTGTATGGGTGCGTGTGTGCTTTTACGCGGGTATACGGTTATATGTATATCCATTTTTATGACCCCTTATAATTAATCTTTAGATTCGTTCCGTAAAAATCAAAATGATAAACTTTTGGCATCATGTTATAAGCTTCAAAATACTTATTTTCGTTTAAACTAATTCAAGGAGGTTTCATAGATTATAAAACTTTTACTAAAATATACTTGTGATGTTTGAAGGTAACTTACAATAACGAACGATACGTTTTAAATTTAAATGTTGCAGTCGGGTTTTTTCTTTTAACTTAGTTTAGATCCCGAGCCAACAAATTTTATGATAATAAACTTAATTTGTGAACATGCCAAAATTGATAATTGGGTGATACAACTTTTCTTTTATTTTTTCGTAATCAAATTATGTAGGAATTAGATAAAATTATCGAAAAAGTTTTTAGGTTGTTGGCCTGTGTAATTACATTCAGGTAAACAATCAACCATTTGAGTATACAAATATATCAGTAATATATAATTTTCACGAAAATTTATCTTTTATATATTAACTCGTAAAATAATTGGCGTAGAAAACTGATAACCCTTGTCTCTCTTGAAAATATGATTGACAAAATTTGCTTTTGCGTCGTGATCTAATTCGCCTTATGTTATTGAAATATTCGTAGCAAACTTTTCAAGCTGGTCTGCCAATCTCAGATTTTCAGCTTTGATGTTCAATGATACGAATGTCTAAACGGTGAATAAGATATCTGCCCTGAGCGTGTTATATATGCTATCATTGTGTGTCTGTGGTATTCAAACAAATTTTAGTATGAATCTCATCAGCGAAAATGACGATATTATCAACATTTAAAATTACTGTGTCATAGTTTAAGCGTGAATAACTAATTTATGATTAATATCTACGATTAATATTGTTGCTACCTTTCGCAATTACCACAAAGTAAACAGCTAATCAATTATTAACCAAGCACTAGGGAATAACAAGGTATCAGTTTATTATCGTAGTAAATGTTACGCAAGTGTTACGTATATTTATGCGGCGTATTATTAAGTTCGCGTATAGTAGTTTATCATTTAGCAACAATATTCCTATGTAGCTCTCTTGGTAATGTAAGTTTCATATTAAACGTGTTTTCGGACACATATATCAATGTTAGCTCCGCTTAGTTGTCTGGAGATTTCAAAGTTCATAAGTTTATTTCCACAGGCGGCTAGCATGGCGTCGGCTGCCAGCGAAGGTCGTAAGATCTTGCAGAGCCAGGACATTAGCAGCCGGACGATAAACCACCCTATGGCCCTGAGGAAAAGGCTCAAACCTCTCCGTGCGCCTCGGCCCGCTCGCAGACTCCCCCAGGTATAAACTTCTTGACATATATATTTTTGTTCTGACATCGGTATTGCTTCAAATATGCAAAGTCAACGCGTTGTAGAAATTTGACAAATCAATTTTATAACCTATATATTGTATGTAACAAAAAATTATTCCATCATTAACGATTTTCGACTATTTTTGTAATCGGCGTAAATAAATTTAAATTAAGTTGTATCTATTACAACAATTTTTAATGCTTTATTAACTAGCATAAGAAAACATTGATCTGTTAAAATAAAATTAAAATATCAATATATTGTGAACTTACTTACAATTGAAAAACAATTGGGATTACGTTATAAAAATCTATCATTATCTTCTTATAGCAAGATAAGACAATTATAATTATCCTTTTGAACTAGGTATGTCAAATAAGATAATTCAGACACATGACGGTTTTAAAGGATGGTGTATATGTGGCTAGGCCCTTGTAATATGTAGTATTATTGTGATAGAGCTGGCGATGCCGCTGACAATCGAAATAACGAGATGTACGTTTTACGTTAAAATCTAGTTTTCAAGTTTCTCAATAAAAGCTTTTTAAAAATATATTGTCGAAAGCTGCGTACTTGACCTGTTTGAGATGAAACAAGAATAGATCGGTCGTTTCGTTATTCATGATACAGATGAACGATGACACGTAAGCAAAGAAATACATTCCACAACAATAAAGCAATATTAAGTATATATGTTACCGGAAAAGTGTATTATGCAGGTATTTTATTACGTTATCATTTTTTTATTAAGTCTGTTTGGGTCTTATTTGTTTGAGCGGAATTTGTTATCAATTTTTAAGCTGTGAGCTACATACAAACTTATAGCTATAGTTTAGATTTGGATGACGATGAATATAAAACAATGTTACAGCACCACACCAAAAATTAACACCTAAGTAAGATAATAACTACCCAACATTGAAGGTTAATCTGGTCAACCTTCTGAACCTAGATTTCGGTTATGGCACATAATTTTAGTAAATATAAAATTTGTGAACATTTACTAAAATTGGTATCCAATAGTAATTTTGTCAAGTATGATATTTGATACTAAAGGATTTATACTTAATTGAACGATATTTCATACATTGTCTACTGCAGTACCTATCATATGTTTTCACACGTTGTACATGTCATATACATATATTGTCACATACTTTTAACATCTGACGCAAAGAAGAGATGGAGTTTTAACTTTTTGTGTGTCTTTGTATGTCTGTAGTACCGTATATCGCGAGTGGACTGATTTAAAAGTTACTTTCTCAATTGAAAGAACTTTTGTGTTTATATTTCTGCCTTAAAATAATGCTGCGCCACTGTGTTCTGACTTGAAATGTATGGTAAGCGATACTTAGGTACTTATATGAAGCGTTTCAACTTTATCTTCATGAGTAGCGTGACATCCGTAATTCACTTCATGTAGGACTCATTCCTTTTGAATTTATGTCCAAGCACTGCATTGACCACTTAACATTAAGTGCCCATTGCCATGTCTAATACTTTGTTAGTTTGAATCCACCTTTATTACGATTCGCTTAGGGCAGTGGTTAGAATGATAGGTTGAATATAGTGAGTTTCGGGTTCGATTTCCGGCCAGGTAAAGATTTATATTTTTGTTATGCGTTTGGGTGTTTATGTACATATGTATGTATTATTGCATGTCTATATCAACCATAAGGAATCCGAGGACGGATATGGAGTACGAATAAGGATTACCACATTCAATCGTAATCCATGCATATAATATATTATTAATGTATATTATTTTGTAATAATAATTGGATATTACTATAAATTATATTCTTCTATTACCATAATAGTATCGTCCGTTTGCGACGATTTTCCATTTTTTTTAACGTGATTCCTTCTCGTACCTTATTTTAAAACTTTCATTATCTATTCGTCAATTGTTGCAATATTAGTTAAAACATGCTTTAACAACATTATGTGCTATATTATAAAAGTTAGAGTCGATTAAAAGGCGTCTCCTGTAAAATCGAACTTTTTAAGATGTCAGACCATCGTCGCATATCACCCATACGTAATCTGTTTTTATAAGGGAGCTATTTTTCTGTTAATAAAACAGATTCGATTGTTGTTAAGCCCGACTTCCGCTTGGTCAGTTTATTTCTGTTGTATGCTCTATTTGTATAGGTTGTTTTCTCTGGGCTATTTTTATTCAGCAACGGCGAACCAAAAAATGTTTCTGAAAACGAAGTGCTTGTATTTGTTGGGTTAAAAAATTGAATGTACGTCCACGGCCTTTGTTGTCGCGAAATATTCTTTTTTTCGCAACGTGTTACCGGTAGTCTAGCACAGTGTATTAAAGGAAATATTTAATTGGATCTAGTGTTTTATCAGAACGGTACGGATTAGTGCATAGTCCACTGTGACGGTTAAGTGGAGATTGATGGATTTAAGACTCCTTTTATAGGTGGGAGAACTATAATTTGATCGGGAAAGTATCACCGCCGCCCTCATAATCCGCCGTAAAGCATTTCTTGTGTTTCGATTGGAGGTGCGGTTGCCGACTACATTTTAAAGCGAGGCGACCATCTTAGTCCTCAGGAGTAGCAACGTATCTTCGTACGAACTCAGATACGATTTCAGTCGTTTTTGATTTGGTTGGATTTGGATGCCTATGGGCTGCGAGTACTCAACGTCAGGTGGTTTGCATGCTCGTTTGCTACTCTTCCAACTCTAAGGTATGAAGGTTTTTTCATGTTTGCTTCGCCATTAAGCAAGTGATAACTAATTTTTGATATCCAAATAACTTGGAAAAATCAGAGGTTCGTGCCAAGGATGTGATTCTTGAACCAAATGTATAAGAGATCAGAATATTAACGTTAATCTAAGCTAACACTGTTTAATTACTAATAAATGTTCCTAATAATAATATTATATCTATTAAGATTAAGATTATAATATATATAATCTATAAAGATTAAGTTTAAATTTCAGCTATAATTCTACCACCAGTGGTAACTTTGGAAAGGTTACGTATTTTAACTGAATTTTATTTAATCTTAGGCTTTAATAGTCGGTGTTCGAAAATGTGGGACCCGCGCTCTTCTCGAGATGCTGTACCTCCATCCCATGGTACAGAAGGCTTCCGGAGAAGTCCACTTCTTCGACCGCGACGAGAACTATGCCCTTGGCCTCGAGTGGTACCGGAGTAAAATGCCACTTTCCTTCAAAGGACAAATAACTATAGAGAAGAGCCCTAGTTACTTTGTCACGCCTGAGGTAAGATTCACTGCAAATAGTTTATCCTGACTTTTACACGGAAGTGTAGTGAAGTTATTCCAGACTTCTTCAAGGAATGATTTAAGTTGCAATAGTACATGTTCTGATGCATATTTAATGATGTGATGTACACTTATTTGATACATTCGATTCAAATAAAAATATATATATTGAAAATAACTTCAGAAAGAACTATTTTTAGCTTCGTAAGATAATTCTTATCTTTATAAAGTGGCGCAGGAAAGTTCATTATTGTACATACTTCTCTTTACAAAAAGAGGAATCTCTTAAAATTACTTTGTATTATTCATAAATTATTGTGGAGCATATTTGCCATTTAAGTCATTTACACTGTAACTATTGATAGGAACCCAAATGTGTTCGTGCTATCAACTCTTCAGTATGACAGGCCACCATTAGGCCAGGAATAGACCACCAATCTACCATACGGACCCACTGGCAGAAAGTGCATTGGCATTGAAATGAATTCATGAAATGTTATATTTGCGACATTTTCGAAATAATACAACTTTTGTCCATAATTAATTGTAATAATAATAAAGAATTCCTTAAAACAGTATATAATAAAATCCTAACTTAAACATTCGATAGAAAATAATTTAAACAGTAATTATGTCCAGGTACCTGAACGTGTTCGTGCAATGAACACATCAGTACGTCTGCTACTGATCGTACGGGAACCAGTCACCCGCGCTATATCGGACTACACCCAGCTGCGGAGCCGCGCGACTCCCTCCGCGCCGGCGATCGCTCAGACCGGCCACCCGCCATCGGACGCTGCGAAACCTTTCGAACATTTAGCTATATCGCCCGATGGATCTATCAATATTGCTTATAGGTATTTTATTCTTCTCATCAGTTTTAAATTGCGTTGAACATTGGTTTACTTTAGATTGATAGACTTGGAGCCGTAGATTTATATCTAGACAAAAACAGCCAAGCCCTGAAATGTAACGCCTTTGTAATTGTTATTATTGATTAAATATAGTTTTAAAAAGATATTAAATCTGAAGAGATATTTAATTTCATAATTTAGACAGTTGTTTGATCTGGAGTAGAATTCGGAAGTCTTTGATTAAAAAACGTTCATGGATGCCTACTGTCCCACGTGTCAAGTTATAAAGAATTGGCTACAACATTTTTTGCGCTCCACTGCGCGATTGAGTCTCTCCCCAACGTAGGGACACTACTGCGGTGCTCTAATACATACTGGTGGTGTAGGAATTTATTATAATTAGATTTTTTGTCTCGGTTTATTGCATGGTTTTGGCCTCATAAATTTCAAAGACATTTATAAAAGTCAGGCAAATTCAACACTTAATATGAGAAAAGCCATCCTCTAAAATTCTTGGCAATGCTAATTAAGTAAAAACCAATGAAATGTTAATAGTTCGCACTTATTTGAAGAATAAACTTGTTCACAGGCCGATAGCTATATCATTGTACCACGCGTACCTCCATCGCTGGCTGGAAGTATTTCCGCGGGAACAAATACTCGTGGTGAACGGAGATCAGCTCATTGAAGATCCTGTGCCGCAGCTGCGTCGTATCGAGAAATTTCTTGGACTGGAGCATAAAATTGGTAAGTCTGCGTTATATGTATATATTCAAAATATAACAATAAACAAACAGGCAAGTAGAATTCAAAGTAGCAGCGTCTGTACGGTTCAATACTAGAGGTACTCGTTTCTGACGCGGATAGGTGTGATTGTAGGCTTATTAGTAAGTGGTGAGCAAATTAGTTCTCTGCAGTAGCTACGTATTTATTACTGATTTTAGTATTCCCTGTTATATTTGGATGATAGTTATGAATGTTCATAAGTGACAAAGATCACTCATTTGGTAAAAAAACATATTCGTTGCTAACTTAATTCCAGCAAACAAAAAAATGTAAATTGCTTGTATCATGTTTAAAATAATTAAATACAACACAAACTCTTATGTTTGGTCCTTGTTCTAAAAACCCTTGACCTAATTACTGTACCCTCCACTCTTGTTCCTTAGGAAGGAAGAACTTCTACTTCAACGAGACAAAAGG
>DWON01001279.1:0-25281 GCA_018251015.1 Phocides pigmalion okeechobee
CAAGTAGAAATTGGAGTACCGGTGAAGTGAAAAAATACTTTGAAGGATTGGAATTGTTGCATATACCATAACCATATATTAATCTTAATCACCTTAAACACGTTTTTATTATTAAGGAATAGTTTATGTTTTTGATCTTTGTTACAGGGAAATATACTAAATAAAAGATATTCTCTGTCCGTCTCATCGGCGATGATGTTGGCGTTCCTGCGTTTGATAACAAATAACTAATCACGTCTGTTTATAATATAATAATTTGAAAATACATATAGTACATATATAAAAAGCATTTTTTTAACATTCGTCTGCCTTTCTCTAAGTAATATCCGACACAATTGAGCTGATTGTGACGGGACCTTCACTGGCAGATAGCTGATGTTATTAGAAACAACTTACATTATTTTACATTAGAACACGTGAACCATGTCGCGGGCTCCGGATAATGTAATTTTCTATCTGAATCGAAAAGAAACTATATTAATAGTAAACAGCGGTTAATACATACAAAGTAGCTAGGAATTCTATTCCAACATGTAATATGTATTCGATACTAAAAATCTTTAGCAATTTGCTTTACTGCTTAACAAGGTTGTAATATTCAAAAGAGGAGGAAAAACATATATATACAATTGAATTTGAATTATTACTCTCGAAAGGTCCATTATTATAATATAATAAACGCTAAGCCATTTACCCTTGGATAACTGACGACTTTTTACTTCATGAAGTCGGGGCTGGGATGAAAAGAATGGAAGTCGGATATTTCACGGTCGGAGCTTGTGTAGTTTCAGGGCCTATTCAGAAGAAGTCCTCAGTGAGCGACGACTCCTCGTCGGACGTGATGGAGCTGGACGAGGCAGCGGCGGCAGACCAGCAGCTGGAGCTGAACCTGCGGCGGTTGCGCGAGGAGGAGCGTCTCCTACTGGAGCGGCAGGCGGCTATGGAGGCTGGTGCCGTGGACGACTTCACGGCTCTGCAGAACCAAGACGCGCTGCGGCTTAATCATGTAAGATTCTTCTTATTTTTTTTTTGTTGTGGAAGATAGGAGGATAAAATTATATTAACGGTTCAATGGAGATTAAGGTTTTTTCTATAAACAACTCTAATTAAAAAAGGAGTTATACTTAAAGTCGATCCCACGTGCAACATTAGGTAGATAGAATTTCTCTATAAAAGTGTAATCAGTATAATTTTAAAGTGATTGGAATCAAAACAATTTTCGTGTGAGGTATTCCACGTTGATTGTGCATCAATAAATACACTGCATTTTAAGAATCACTAGTTTAATCGGTCCATCCAAGATCACAAGTATCTTTGAAATCCAGTAGTTAATTACTTTTAGTATACGAGTCTGTTCCACGAACTATTAACTAATATCAAATTTAAACTATCCAAAAGTTAAAAAACCCGTTACATTGTTGCCAAATTGCCATAGCAGTCGTACATACATATGTGTAAAGCGTCTCGATCAAGATGAGAGCTCCGCTAAATGAAATGCAATTGTTAATGTCGGAGTATCTTAATGTAAATGTTGGTAACAGCTCCGCCAACACGAGGTGCAGAAGCAGCTGGCCATGCTGGCAGCCCGCGCGGCGCGTCGCCAGCGTGCTCTCGAAGCCCAGCGGATGGAACGCGCGGAGGTTGTCCGCCCTCGGGCCCTCTGCAACGTGCGCGTCAACCACCTGCATGCCGTCGAGGCCATCGAGACGGACGTCTGACCAACAGGTGGGTGCACTCGACCTCCTCCATCACAACCGTCAACCTCAACTGCACCGAACATACTAAGTTGTGTCGAAACCTAACAAAGATGACCCTAACATAACTTATATTCTCAAACACAACATCCTCTGTAGTTGTAGAAGATGCAAAATCTATTTTTAGATCATATTAAAATGAACACTGTAATACAACTTCTACGCAACTGCTAGCTTAGATTTATTTCTATATTCACCTCTTTTCTGAAATACATACAAAATAGAAACACTGAATTGTTTGCAACCAAAAATATTTTGTCTCCGTCATACTTTTTCACTATTTTCATACTTTCACATTTCTGTACATAACAAGAATATATTCCATTTCAATATTTTGAATAAGTGTAAATATGACGACGATTAATGAATATTACAAAGGCTTTAAATTGATAACGATAAATGTTTTTTGGTAATACTGTTATCATTAGAAAAAGAGATTTTTTGTATATTATATAATGGATACACACATCATACATTATACCTTCTACTACAACAAACTTGACAATCAAATAAATTCAGCTAACATCGGGACAAATTCCTTAGACCTTATGCATGGTGGTCGTAAGTGCATTGAATGCACTATTAAAAGGTACCTTAATTTTTAAGGTTTCGAACCTACAAGGAAAATACGAAACAGTTATAAGATCACGTTGTTTTTCTTTTATTTTAATTTATGCTTAAGAAGAATTTCAAAAATAATCATCTGTATCAAATATTCTTTATAATATTTTAAACATCTTTACATCATCCTAATTCGAAATATGGTTAGCACTACAATAAACATATTGAATATTGCATCATTACTACATACACCATTTCATTTTATTAGACAACCATTCGACTGGAGTGAGAAAAGGTAATAAAATGTCAACATATTCATTATTCATTTAGTTATTTACTTAATGTACTCCCTTTTCAATTTGAATTTACATGAATTACGTACCCGCCTTTCAGTCTTTGATTTTATTATAATATTCAGCGAGACCTTAACATTTTGACATTCAAGTAGGTACCAATATCTTGTAGAAATTTTATTCGCACATAAAGCAGTAATATAGGTCCCATTTTCGTTTATTACATTACGTATATACAAGGCACTCTTCTATAATTGGTAATTCTGAGATTTCGGCCTAAAAAAGTTACTTAGTAGACAGTGCTTACGAATTTAGGTTTAAAAGACCCATAAATTGTCTCAACTATGCTCTTTACCTTTGAATTTCAGATATTAAAATACTTGATGAATACATTTTTATAAATTCAGTTACACACCCAGAGTCTACATCGAATGTCGAATTGCAGGGGTCTCGCGAGAAAAGGATTCTATTTTAGTTTGCGTGTTTAACTTATTTCTATATAATTTTATAAAATGCGGCAATATACATACTTTTCATAACGTCTAAAAGCGTCTTATAACAGAAGAGATGTATTTGAACTGACACATTACACATTCTAAGAGAAAACATAGTCTATTGAAGTAGAACTAGTATAATATTTTCACAGCTAAGAGAACTCCATTTAATATAACGTCCTCTAGCTTGCACCAGGAATCTACATTCAGTAGACGGGTTTCATTGGCTCCCGGGGGATTAAAGCGTTGCAACTGATCCCAATATTGACGGCACTCTCCGTCAGTTCGTACACTTTCGGTTTGGGATCCGTAAATTGTGTCTCCCAGCAAATAAACGACTACAACAGGAACCACGCTACCGCCTTTATTCGTTAATTCAACCCAATTTTACATTGCTTTTGTTTTCGGAATTTGTATTTTAATTATCGAGAATTTTACTAGTCTTTCATAAAGGTATAAAAGACTTACTGTACTTTATGTAAACATACGGAAAGAAATTAAGGACCTAACCAAATAAAGGAGCAATTAGGATTTTCATATATTTATATCCCTAAACGTATATAAAAGGCCGCTTATTAAAATAACTTGAGGAAAAACTTAATTGATAATTTCTTTAACAATTAACTCTTATAATTAACCAAATTTTCATTTTAATCACTAATGCTTAATTTGGAATCAATAATGATTTCGAAATTTTGTAATGATTTAGAAATATTACGCCCACACTAGATTTATAAATGTGATGGACTCTCGTGAACGGCCAGAAGTGCATTAAGTCAGCGTTATCGAGAATCATCTCGTGGGTGAATCGCTGTGGGCGTGTGGAGATCGTCGTCGACAAATATAAATGTGAAGACTAGGTACAGCCCATTATAATCCAAGACTTGACAAGGGCCTTACTTTTCAAACATAAATAGAACAGATTAATACTACATAATTTCTTTCAAACATAGTAAATTAAGTTATAATTTTTGAAATGAAATGTTAATCGAGTAGAGAGAGTGCTAGTTGATTTCATATATAGACTATTAGTGCCTTTAAAACACTATATTTTATGGACAAGGTCACATTACACATTATCGTAGTGAATGAAACAAAATATATTATTCCAAATAGATTTTTATTTACAGCATTATTTTTGATTGTCGATATACTTTTGCTCATAAGAATTATTGTCGTGTAGAAGACGGCCAAAAAACCTCCTATAAAGCAATATGTAATTTTTTGGCTCGTACGTGCATTGAAGCCCCCTCCTCCTATTACAAAATGCCACATGTCGCGAACGTGAAAGTTACAACACGTATCTGAGACAGTGGCAGCGGCTATCCGTCGGGAGCTTCACACCGCCGCGTTGATCGGCGTGAATGGATGCGGAGGACGGGATCGATACCCGCAACCCCGCGCCCGTGACGTCACGTCGCCCCACGCCACGTGCTCGATCTACACCTCGTTGTCGAGTCCTCGTCCCAGCATTAACAATTCACGAAAGCAGAATGCGGGCCACTTCTCTCGCCTGCGTTCAAGTTCACACTCCTGACACCAAAACAGAAATAACCAGACTACTTGGAAGCGTAACGCAGCGGAGTTTACAATCTATTAATAGAAAAACGCTTTGAAATTGCTACGTTGGTTAATTAACGTGACGACTTCATCTGTTTTAGATTGGTGATATTTTTAGAGGACGTTAGTACGCATTGTTCTACAGAAACTTAAGACAACGATTGAATAATGTTAAGAATAAAATTCACTAAAAGGATGAGAACATGAATAACGCAACGTTTTAAATCCCCGTCAAAATTTTTCGACTCGGCATAGATTTTTGAACATTATATGTGTAGAATGACATTGTTCACACTACATTTATGTCTACAAGAAAAGTGAGAAAAAATAATTATGTAACAATTTGAGACCAACAATCCCTGTCCGCGATTCTACTAACAATTTCTTAACATACATACACATTCTAAAACACTTTATTTTACTTTAAACTATTCTTGAGTAACTACTATACTCTACCAAGTCTATTATCTTCCAACTTTATTTTTCCAAATATTGTAACTACGATATATTAATGGTAATTTGAATTTTGTACTTCCAGTCGTTGTTGAAGTACATCATTCGCACAACAGCAGCGTGTAAGTTGAATATAAGATAAAATTATGCATGTCCCTTATGCAGGGCTTAGACAAAGCCAGTATATCAAGTTATTCCAGCATGATTGTCATGAAACTTACGAAACGGAATATCGGTAAATCTTATTTTAAGCTAGTCTACGCACTCGCCGACGAACAGGCTAACGTGTTAATTGCATCACGCTAGCGTCATATAATACGTCTACTAAAAAGTGTCTAAACGACCCTTAATCGATCAAGCAGGGCTAATTTGCCGTACGATACATGTGAATAATGTTGCTGTTCTAACTTGACACGCTGGCCTCGTGTAATCCCGGCATTAGAGCCGACGTTCCATGAAACGCAGCAGAGTGTGCTTTGCTGAATCGCCGTCTTAAACAGAATGTACGGGCCCTTGTTGTAGTTTAATATCTCAGTCTAAATACTCGACGACATGAATGCAATCGTAGTCCAAACATAATGCAAACTCGACACCAACGCCAGCTATAAATTAGAGTGATAACATCTATGTATATGGCATTTCGTAAAGTTTACTCCGTGATTATATAAATTGCAAGGCTGCAAAAATTTATGATATAAGTTACAAGCCAATGATGTAGATACATGGCGAAGTATCGTTAATTTTTCTATTATTCTTGTTATTGTAATATGAAACGACACAAGATTCGTCGCTTATTATCAACACATTTCCAACAAATTTTCCTTTGCCATGGAGTTATAATTTTTATGAAAACAGATTAAAATTATAATTATTATTATAATATGAAGCCATTAAGAATTCGTCGTAATATTTCTGATATTCTATTCTATTCCTTTTCAAAATGATTCATGGTATAGTACATTGTCACCTTGTCGTGCTAACGTAGAAAAGCATTGTTCACAACACCGAATGTTATCATCGTACAATGCTGTATGGTCGTCCTTTGACATATTCCATGGCTCGGTGTCATTAGCCAAAACAAATATTTGTAAATTATTCAGCTAATTTAGAATAATCATTTTACTTTGTTTAATGTTACGTTCTCATTAAGTAAGCTGTGTTCACTTTCTCAGAATGAACACCATATCATAATGTTATTTTAGCAAAAGTGTGATATATGTATAACGCGACGTGTAGCATTCAATTTGTGAACCAAATAAATAAATTTAAAAATAAAATTTAAAAAAATCCAACATCGTATATTATTGTGAATGATAGATACACCGGGTGTTTCTTTGCATTGTGTTTTAACCAGACATTCCAAAAGCGTTCATCTGCTCAAATGTCATCTGGTAGAAAACATCAACAAGGACCTTGACGGTAAAAATACATATATTGGTGCAGACATCTCACTCAGCTGAAGGTTGATGAAGCTACGGCCTATATGTGATACCTGCCGTTCCCACAATATGTATACTTATATAGTAATGGATAAAGCGATCCATAAAACTAGTAAAACTCGCGAGTCCTCCGTTCCATACAGATAAAGTAATGTACATATATCGGAAACATTGTTCGGAGTGAATAAGCACGTGCACCGACCATTTCTTACACCCCATGACTCTTTGAAATGCCTATTGTCTAGCATACGTGTAGCTCATTAAATCCTCATAATGCTCATGTATGAAAAATATATATTCATTTAAGACTTAAAAAAAAACTCGATATTCAATTTATAAAGTGTTTGTTGCTGTTTGGGCAAAATATCTTATTTCTATTTGAAATAAAGTATCATAGGGTAATACATGTAAGAATGAAGGTGCTCGTGATTACCGATACCAGTGTCCCGGTTAGTAACTGATTACTATCGATGGTTGTTTTCTCCGGCAGTGTAACATTTTCCACCGAGTTATTGATCTGTAGGCACCTTTGTGTTGTATATGTCTGTTTTTGTGAAATTTCTTGTATTGTACCACTTGATTGGCAACCAGCTCGCGGCTGATACGTTGAGTCGTCGAGTATCAAAATTATCTTAGAGTACCTGTATGTTTGTAATCGTTGCGTTCTAAATTATTATTGTGGTTTTAGAATTTGTGTCTCTGTGGCTAATATGATTGAGGAGCATGTGAGTCCCTACGATTGTCGCACGAATTTTACATTTATGTTACACAGTTGTAGCAGTCTTACGCTTGCGAGATACCGTGAGTCCGCCCGAATTTTACCGAAAATCCAAATTTCTTATTTCTTCACAGAACGACAGGGAAAATTGTTTCAGGCAACATTGATGATTGATTTATATATCGATATAACTCGTGGACGGAAAAATTGGCATGGGTCTGTCGATAAGTACCGAATTGGCATTTCGGGTCAAGACAAAATCGAATTACGATTCGGTCGGGCTCGATTGTGAACTATTTTATTTGAATATAGATTCAAATGCGAGTAAATACTATTGGCATATTGTGACGAGCTGGAACATATTCCAACTCCCACGTATTGCTTCGAGCGCTACTTGCTGATTTTATATTACACACAATTTGGATACGTCCTTGTCGTCAAACTTTATGGCGTCGGTGGGCATGGAAGAGTATAGGAGCAAGAGTCGTATCTGTGTACGAGTAACTCGCGCAAGTGTGTACCCGCTAAATCTGCCAAGGAAACGTAAAGTTTGGCTTGAATTCTATGACGAATTTTAGCAAGTTCAAGAAGCGCTCCAAGTAAAGCCGCCATTTGAGTTTAGCGATTGATGTGCAGATGGTGTCCGGCATGGCTTTTGTCCCCCCTGACGACCCTTCTATAGCAGATGTTTGTAATTACTTTTTCAGCAAAATTACTTCTGAGAGTATGGCCTAATTCCGTTATTATTTGTAATTAAACAGCTCACGACTATTAACTAGAATAGCATTTTAGATTTTATTAGTGACCGATCTGTTAATACCAAAGTTACTGACTTCATACGCCTTTTTAAATGAACAATTGCAGCATTATAATTATCAATGTTCTTATTATTTCCTTTGAAAGAAATAAAATCGACAAAGAACGACAAAGTCGAGAGCTGATAACGTTGATTACAATTCTGGCCATATTAAATTAAAGCGTTACGTATTACAAGGAAAAGAAAAAAGTCATGGCGTGAGTTTTGTAATTAAAACAAAGAAGCAAGCAGAAATTTAAAGTACTCCGGTATGATGCAAAGCAGTAATATTGCTGGACGTGGTGCGTTTCAGATAAGGCGAGCGGTGCCGAGACGGGCGAGCCGAGCGGTGCGCACGCTGTGTGGCGCGGCCGGCTGCCCGCGCGCTCGCCGCCCCCGTGCCACGTGTGAGTGACGACGCTACACGACTGCCAACACGCGCCAGCCTCCTTGTATCCCCTCATCGATGAACTTGTAAAAGTGCTTAGTTTTTAATCACCCTTAATCACATAGGAAATATATTTAACTGTAATAACAGTGAATGTATCCAGTCACTAAAAGTATATGTACGTATAAATATTTATCTACTACTTACAATCTACCCAATTATGATGAATCAAAGTAAACGTCCGCGAGCGCGACTCCCTTGGCATCTTGACTTTTGTAAATAAATTCGGACCGCTTAACTACAGCTTGGACACTTTCTATTTCGATACACGTGTACCTAACTTATAAATAATTTTAGCATAACTGAAGGACTAGTTTTAATAATAGGCCTACTCGTACTTATCCTCGTTTCCTTTCGCGATAATCCTCCGAATATGAAGGGAGTCGCCTTCGCGGCGACGCGCACAGGAACACGAGCGGGCCCCACGGCCCGGAGGCCGCGCGCGCCGCAATGCGCGCCGACGCGCTCGGCGCGGCCGCCGGCTCTCCGCCGCACCACCGTACCGCGAGTCACCTCCAGTGACAAGGACACTCCACCAGAAGGTGACCGAGTCGGTACACCGACGCGTCCAAGGTAGACGCTCGCAGAATGAGTTAGCACCACGTGTGCTTTTGGGGTCGCGCCCACCGGCGACCCGCGTGATCAGGCGCGGGCTGCATTGCGCCCGGCCGCGCTGGTTGGTATCGCCGCAGAAGGATGTGCAAAGCCCCGCTCGCCGGGATGATAGGTCGAATGTTCTTATCTATCGGATTGATTTTCGAACGCTTGCGGTATCTATGGGGAGGCATTTATGGATGGATGGATATCGAGGCCGGGGCCGAGCGTCGCCGGCCTCGCTGGTCTGGAATATAGTTATAAGTTATTTATGTTATATGTTGTGAGCATTATATGTGTATAGCGTGCAACGCGGTGCCACCGCCGCACACCACCTTCAAGTTATTGTGTGTATTGTAACAGCCTCGGATACCGTTCCACGCGCATCATTTTAACGTAGTTTACTGATTAAACATAGCGTTTAGAATGTTGTGTACTTATTTATAATCGGCTTTAAAACACTTTATTTCATTAAATACTAACGGTTGTGTACGTCAGCGACGGAGGACACAGTTCGCGATAACTGAGTGTTATATATGATAATTTCGTCAAGCAAACGTCGTCCCGAGCATAAATCGCTAGATCTGATTACACGTTCGAGTGGTTTATAAACGCACTTTTTGCTGTTACTCCTTATAACGCTAACTTAGTTGAACTACGAAAGAGCGCTGATCCTTGCTTGGCGATATTATATAGCCGTCGCTGACCGCGACGACGGTAGCCTTTAAATAGATACATATCCGATAAAAAGTGAATTTATCATTATCATTGTTACGTATTAATCAAAACCGAGTGTTTGTCTTGAAGCGCGAACCGACCGAGGGTTCCGAGTTTAGTAATGCGCTTGGGTGAGTGACGTGTAACTCGGAGCGAGGGTTGGAGGTCGGCGAATTTTCCGAGCAGTAAAGTTAGGCAAGTAATTATGTGAGCGATAATATTTTTTCATCGCTGTCGTGAGCTTCTAAAACGTTTCTTATGAGATTAGTTAATTAATGAATCTAAAAGCATATCAAGATGATTGCTCATATATTTATTTATAAATAGGTGTAATGGTAATTTGTGTATAGGTATACTTGTGATTGGATGTAATTAATGATACTACTCCGACAGCGTGTATTTTAATTACATATAAATATGTTATTTCAATTAAAGGAAATCAAAGCAATTAACTTATTCTAAAAAAATTAAAACTATTTTTAAATTAAGTTGCAAAAGTTCTTCGTGGCAATATCAGCTTGCATAACTACGTGCCCGGTCAGTTGGTCTGTGTGGCAAAGCATGCGTATATCGTTTCTAATTGTTTCCTATTAAGGTAAAAACATTCGAAATAATTTTTATCATATCATTATTACACATTTCATAGCGTTAAACATTTAGACGAAAAGACATATTTATGCCCTATATTTAGAGTAGAGTAGCGTAGCGATATTGGAAGCATAGGTTAAGTCCTCCCGTTTCGTGGTTCCCTTATACTTTTCCGCCGAACTTGTACTCGTTACCCAAGGCTAAACCAGAATGAATAGACGCAACTTTCTATATTCGTTAGGTTAATACAAGGATGAATAGGAGCTGTCGTATATGTAACATTTTAAATCTAGATGTGCAGTAGAGGTTGTAATCGAGTATTGATAGAATGGCGCGACGCGGAGCGCGGGCGCTCGGGATCCGGGAAATATCGTAACGGCAAGGAATTTGGATTGAAGCGGAAACGTCACAATATCGTAATGCGCCCTCGCGCCGCTGCGCGCACGTTTTTGCCAAATGTATTTATCACATTAAGAAATGATATCATATATTTAACCGTTGTTAATGTGAATTTATGTGTCTATATGTTAGATAATAAGCGATCGGTGTCATAGTGCATTTAATAGCCCCATACTTATAGTCGCGAGGTGCGATGTCGCTTCCACCTCGAGCTTCACTCTCCCGGCGCTTAATCATACCGTCATTATAAATAAACCTTGGCACGACAAGACAAAACTGGTTGTAACTACAGGACACGTCGCCCGATTGAAGGTTTCGTCTATTTGTAATGGCGCGAGATTCTCCTCAGCATTCCTTCGCGAATCTATCACGTAGTTGTCAATCTATTGTCTCAGAATAATTATAGACGTACGTTTGTGTCTATCCACGTATTCGATATTAACGTCAAATTTTAGTTATAAGTTCTGCCTGGTTAGCACGACGTAGATGTGTGCGGCCGCGTGTGACCGCCGGCAGCCAAACGGTAGTTTGTGTGCTTGCTCGTGTGAACCAGGCATTAGCGTGTTGATTTCTCGTAACATTCAGTAGATGGATTGTGGTGCAAAATGTGCCATGCATAAAAACACAATGAGACATAAACATAACACTAAAAACAAGACAGATGTACCAAATAGCATTACAATTTGCCACGTCTATATTATAATATAACTATATAAATTATGTCAACATAATCGTCATTAATTGACCATATCTATGAATTGTCCAACACTCAAGTTTGAAAGTCTGAATAAAAGATTGGGAGTTTGTGATAAAAAAAATATGGGCCGAAAAAGCGACTTGCAATCTGTACAATGACTTCGGAAAAAAGCAATCAGTAAAAGAAAGAAAATGGCAATCAGTAAATTTTGGTGTAAAATTATCTCGTGAGGCGATAATAACACCAAATAATAATTGTACTCAACATCAGTATTTGCCATCAAAAGTGTTTCTTACTACTTTTTTCCAAAGATCACTTACTTGAGAAATATTTACAAAATTTACAGCATTTTATTGTACTTGGAACAGAGTAGATGGTCACTTTTGATGTACAATGTATTGCACGGGATTGTTAGCAGGAGGTACGATTATAGTCATTTTTAAGATAAGTGAAAGAGCAGAAATGATCAGGCGAGATGGGAACCTAACTGCCAGAAGGATTTCTGTATATCTTAAATATACATAAACAATTGAGTATGAATAAACTTGAACGTAGTTAAAATGTATTTGAAATATACATTTGATGCATAACTGTGCACAGTATTCTGATAAGCTAACATCAAATATATCAACAAACAAATGATTTTTCTGAAGATCATAAAACAATCTGCAATGTAGAATGGTGTGGTCGGGATAATATCCGTAAATGATTATTTATATGTATTACTTTTTAGCAAACGAACAGACACTTTTGTATTACTTCTAAAGAAAAGATCTAGTATCCAGGAATCCGCGAATTAGATATGAAAATAAATAATGATTATTGATGTGTACTGTAGGAACACACGTAAAGATCTATTGCGTTGTTAGATTTTTCCAAAGTACAATACTGGGTTATTCAGGTACTGAACAAAAATACATTGCGATACGTCAACGCATGGAATTAATACAGAAGTAAGTTCACTCGATGAGCCTAATACTTCGCTCCAAGAGTTTATTGAGCATAAATTTTGCACCACAAAAGGAGGGTAATAACATGTTTTGGGTAACCGAGGCTGTTGCACTTAAATTTATTGTGTCCATATTACAATATATTTGTATGTTTAAATGTAGTAGACATACATGTTGTGTAATTCCTTTTAATGTACAGCACTCGGGTCCAGGTGACTGGTCTGTCGGAATTTTTCGGTGAAACATTGTTCTACGTGTTACAATTGAGTTTTCAATTCACAACAATATTTGCATTAGTCACAACATACCTAGTAGTTTTCACCGAATTGTTCAGTTTAGTATCATCACTTTTATTGCAAGGAATCACGTTTGTTAGCTTTTTAGTGAGTACCATCCAGTTGTTGTTTTATATTCGAATGTGGTGGACCGATATACCAAATTGGGTGTTATGAAAAAAAATAATAATTAAGGGCGTTTTCCCCAAGGCTTGTCGCCGTACATGAGGCTATTAGCACACCTATGTATAATACTCATGTTGGCCAAAATTGTAGTTACGCCATGTTCATTTAGGCGTATTATGATTTTCGCTCAGTATTATTAGTTAATATATCATAATAAATTTACGTAGTATATGTACAGATTTGAGATAAGTCACGGGCCCAGTGCGAAATACGTGTAAAATATTGCTCGCTCCCACTTTATCCTTCGAGAGATTTACTTTTGAGGTTAAGCACTAACACATTCCAAATTACATTGGCAAGGTTACTTTATGTTAATACAAGGAACATTATTACAGAAGTATCGCAATATAGAGAAAATGTAAACGTTTTAATTAAGATAAACATATTTGGCCATCTATAATGTATTATTTAGATTTTACTATTCTTTTTTTAATATGGTAAAAATACCTTTAAGAACTTTTTGAGAGAAGATTTGCTCTTTGTACGCAAAGAGCACGCAAAGAATGAGACGGGTACTTAGCGACTAGTGACCATAGAGTGGGACAGAGCAACACATACTTAGAAACACTTTAATTACCTATCTACTTATTTTCGACTCGCATAAAGGAGTCCTTATTAGATGGTTACGTTTGTATGTAATTTTATCGAATGAAATTAATATCGTAGTTACTTAACCACATAGGTTTCGCTGACGGAATCACATTTTTTCTAATAACTTGAGTAATCTATCTTAGTTAGGACAGCGATATAATTGATCACGAAGTCTGATATGTCCGTTACGAGAAACAGACTGTATGTAATATGGTCTTTAGGAAGCAACTGTATCGGTAATTTTATCTGTAAATTTAATTTATTTTATATTTAAGATTTATAGTTAGGCGACGTCCGGAGGCCGTTTGGCATTCGGACGTCTTAAATTTGTTTTCTAAATATATTTTGCTTTGTAATTTGGCTAAGACAAAGGGTCTTGCCGTTCGCATGAGTTCTGAAACCGTAATGGGACCCGGGTACAACTTCGCATGCAACTTAGAGGCTTTGACGCGTTATTGCGCTTGATATATAGTCATTGCAGTGCAAAAATTACTAAATTGTATCTTAAAACTGTTGCATTACTCCAAGCCTCCCGATATACAACGAACCTATACGGCGCCATT
This sequence comes from Phocides pigmalion okeechobee, assembly GCA_018251015.1. Classification (NCBI taxonomy): domain Eukaryota; kingdom Metazoa; phylum Arthropoda; class Insecta; order Lepidoptera; family Hesperiidae; genus Phocides; species Phocides pigmalion. The sequence goes on from DWON01001279.1 coordinate 14,077, forward strand.
TTGTCTTTACGTAGGGGGCGCTACGGCGCAATGTAATACGTTTTAAGTCGTAACATATTGCATCGGTAGTCTAATTTTCCATTTCACCTACCCCATCTCCGTCCAGGTTAAAGCGTGTTCATATTGAATACATTGAATATTATCACAAAATATTCTAGCGCCAACTAAAATAAAAAACAAATCAAAATATGAATAAGCAAGTAAACTATTTTTTCTGGAAATGCAAAATTATTAACGAATCTTACCTTAAATGTTTATTTATTAATATTGATAAACAAAAATCCTCAAAAGACTAAAAAACATTTTCATATACAAATTTAACCTGCTATTTTTGGCTTTTTAGCATAACCCTGTTTAAGATTATATACAAAATTTACATTACCTATCTATTGTTTTAATATTATTTTGTATCGTTAGTTGATTATTATGATAATGCTAACTTAACATTTAACGTGGTTATGCTACAAGTTTGTTAACACGAGCTTAAAATTATTTGAAAGTTTAAATGATATCGCTACTCATACATACTTCTACTTAAATTGATTACCTAAGATAAGTCGAGGAAGGAACGATTTCTCTAGTTACCTAATTACTTAACTTCTTACAAGTATATAAAATTTAAGAACTAAGCATAAGGCTTTATATATAGTATACTAAAAAAAAAGATGAGATCTTATGAACTAATCTGAATTTTCGCGATAATTTATTATAATGTCCATCCAGTATTATTAGATAAATAGGTATAATGGTTGAAGCCATTTTCTAGCTCCTATAGTATTTTAAAGTATCATAGGTTCACTAATTGGCCAACAGACATTTTAATTAAGGACAAATTTTAAAATTTCCCGCACAAGGGTCCCATTCGTCATCATCAATATCAGTTACATAGAGATGCTCCTTATTATGAAGCAGATTTTAATGTAACGGGCATACAGTCTTTCCATTTCTCTACCGATCACTATTATATCTATACACCTATCTGTACTGTGGACTTTAGAACAAATCACAAATAAATCTACAATTCGATAAACGATCAGTCAAAATGTTTTGGCAACTGTTGACTCCATAGGCATCCGAAAGTGGTTATTATGTCAACGAAGCTTTAGCTATTTTATTATTGGTTACCAATTGTATGAAAACTTACACATAATTCTTGCTATGCTAAATTTAAAATATAATAGGAGCAACATATAATATCCTTTGTTGTTAGATATCTTTGACGGGTTTCAGGATTCATGTAACGGCATGGCACTTTACGTAAAAGATATACTTCCGATGGGAAATTCTATTTAAAGTACTATTACTTAATATATTTTCTTCATGTTATTTTTTTTAATTTTGTAAACTTGTTTCAATATAATGTATAGACATGTTATTTGTACCTGCGTCCGTGTGATATTGGGTTAAAGTTTGACGATGAGTAAATCTAACACATATTGCTTAATAGCATAATAATACCTTCCACCCACACGCGGACATTAGTAGACTTTCAACTGTTTTTATTTAAAATTTTTGAATCGTGCATATATCACGTACACACAAGAATGCAAAGTTAAAAATGTACATCATCTGTAAACATTTTACTTTTTTGAACATAGGTTTACTATCAACTGTTTTTAAATATAGAATGATATAATACGTATTATTTAACTACTTATCTTTAATCCAATAGCCAGTTTATTGTACTAAATAAACTATCTCGACAGTTGGACTTTATTCAAAAAATCGCTGCTCTAAGGACTCAATACCACTCGGACGCCGGCTTTGGTGTGTCGATCCCGTCGGTAGTGACAGCTACGAAATAATAGTGCTGCGTACTGAGAGCACTGCGGTCGGTGATCAGACTTCTTTTTAGTTATCTACTGCGTCCAGCAACCGAGGCCCTACATTTAATCTGTTAAGATACGTGTAAACTACGATCGCTTTGTACGGCCAAATTTCTCGCAATGCTAGTATTTAAACTTGATGCCTACAACTGCGTAAATATTCTGTACAAAAATAAACCATTCTAAAATCCAAATTCAAACAGAAGAAATCGTTCAGTCGAGTTTGTCACTGAACAATAACTCTATAAATAGTAATAACGTCTATTTGGTATAACTTTATTATAACTTCTCATTTTCAATCTACTACTATTATTTTACAAAAGTATGTCTATAGATCATTATGGTTTCTTTCAAAATGTCGGATATGAGGCATTTGTTTGAATACAATAAACCATTAGATGCACCCATAATCTTTGTTTCTTAACTCTGACATAAAATGGCATCAAGCTTCAATACCAGATAAGGCTAAGTAATTTTAATCTTACTGATAACGAGGCTATACCGTTTGGATTATTGGACACTTAAATAATGTTTTAAATTAAGGTACCCATAATGAAGAAAGTAGTCCATCCGGAAGTTATCAACAGAAGCCGATGTGGGGATAAATGTTTTGATGGAAATAACGGTATGATGATAGTAAGAATATTAAAATCATGAACATTGGTCGCCTAGCCTCGAGTTTTCTTTAATATGGATATTTTAATTTGAATGAAAACGTACTTAAATCACTCTTATGCCACAGCTAAAATGACTCCCAGTACTGTCACTCTCAAAGTGCAACGAAGAGTTAGTTAAGTAAAGTAAGCAAGCGGACATACAGTGTCCGTTCAGTGTGATTACGAGATCATTTTTAATGTGTCCGTCATAGCTATTAATTTATACCTATAACTTCGCCACGCTTCAAACCACATGAACAACAATAAAATCCCGATTTACTATAATTACGTTTTTACATTCACCCTAACCACAAAAATATTTTGTGGCACGGCGGTGGAGTATAATCTAGTCAGTTAAAGGTAAACGTATGAAATTATAGAAGTGTTAAATACTTTTACAATGTGTTTATCTACAGAATTACATACACAATGTGTATATATAGTAAGATTTATGTGTGTATCTACAGTAAATTAATAGATATGACGTATATTTTAAAGGACTTATTTTGTATAATTTATTTATTTTTGAATCGTAAGCCAATCTAACAAACAATGATATTTTCAAAAATTGTGATGTAACCTACCTGTTTTGTTTTTGTAATTACGATATTGCTGTAAACTGACTCAATTAATCTATATGTAATCATGTTTAACATAATACAGTATACGTTAGTAAGAACTTGTATGCGTTGCCAGGCATCCAAACGGTATAGCTTATCTTTATGATACGACTTTAGGAGCTTTTTTGAATGTTTACACTTTCATTTCACAGTGCAATGCTGTTACTTTAATTTCATCTTCATTTATAATCTAAAATTGTATAAATGATTCAATAAAGTATAATTGATGTTCATTGAACTTTTATTTCTTTCCAACCCTATTGTACCGCCCTCTAAATTACTAGGTAATAAGTATTCAGTGAATATGTTCATATTCAAACATACATTTATATATTTATTATAAGTTACATCGGGTTCGATTCCTGATCTAAAAAGAGGTACATACGTAACACAATATCCTGAACTAAACACCTGAACAGTATTACCTCAGTTTTGTACACACTTCGATCGTTAACTAAAATTCATTATTAATTTCATATAAATAAAATTGATATCAAATGTAGTGGCGTTGATCAAAGATACGCCTTAAGGAATCTTTACACATATAATAGCTGTTTAATACAAACAAATTTGAAGTCAAATAATGAATATGAATTTAAATAGCGACACGTGTAAACTCAAATAATATCATACAAACTACGTACAAAAAAACGCCATCTGTCATTCAATAGCGAGTGTTATAAATCTTCATTTTAAAATGGCATCTATCAAAATATTTTTACATCGCTGTTGTGTTAATCCAGCTTGCTGACTATATTGAACTTTGCTAGGTTAATTTTTCGATTATAAAATATTTACTCAGAATAAAACTATTTTATACAAACAAGTAGTTATATTCAGAATTATAGCAAAAATCGTAAAATGCTGCTCACCTTGCTTACAGCTGCGAAAGTCCTGGAGCATACTGTACCATCCGTCAAAACAACGAAACATAGAAAATACAGTATATAGTACGAAGTAGATATAGGAATGAACACGAGAACTGACGGGAGCATTCAAATCTCCCACCCTTGCGTATTGTAACAAGCGACAACACGTAACAACTGCCATCTATCAATGAAACTAAGGACCAACTGCATACTATTTTGTCCCACAAGCAGTCACCAATCCGATTTCTGAAAATGTTCGATGAACTTCGATGTTACTTCAAATAAATTGTTAACTGTTAACATATACATAATCTGCGAGACAATATTATGAAAAATAGTACCATTAATGAACCAAAGACGTACATTGCCTATTCATTAATCTTAATTCGCGAGATATTCAGATACATCGAGATCAATGATAGGTCTATTTTTGTTACTTGCCTAGAGTACTGCACTATTTTATTCGAAAAATGGAATGGTCAAATTAGCTTACGAAACATTTTATTAACCACCACTCAAACATTTCATTTTACTCAATTTACAGTATTAACTTTTGTATGTGTTATAATAATCAATATGCTATTTACGAGAACGTACAAAATGACACATGAAACAGTGGTACCGTGTGTACTCTAGTTATCATCTAACCTTGTAACATATTTTGTTTTATTTTACTAGTAATGCTACAACCTTGTCCCTTGAGTTTGAGTATTGGGGCATCTATTTAGATAATTTCTTATCGAATTTATCAAGGAATAAACAAAAAAAATGAAACAAACACTCACGGTTTGCAGCCATTTTATTAATCATTATTGTATGGTAAACACAAGTTCTTCCTTAATTTCTTAAATGTACAATCATACAAGACAGTTCCCTACATAATGCCAGCGCTTGCTTATTGAGCAAGAAGATACAAAAATCGTACTTTTTGTATGAAATTATATTAGCGAATGAGCCTGGGGTCCACCTAATAGCATCCTATTTCATAAAATAGTAGCCCCATATGAAAATGATCACAGATGATTTCCTACTCCTGAAGAGCCTGGTAAGACGATATTCTTGTCACTTGAGCTGGCAAGCTTACAAATACTCTAAAAGTTTTCAAAAAAGAGATGTATCGATGACCACAAAGCTCGCTACTTCTTTAATATATTTATTAACGCATGTAAAATCTAGTTAATTTTGTTCCCAATGTTTTAATGTCCAGTATATATATTACAGACCGTTTTGGGCTTAAACTGTACGAAAATGGTTCATCTTATGCTATCCTTAATCCCTAACATGATTATTTATTGTAATGTATTTCAGGTCGAACTTGTTACAACAATAGTTGCTCTCAGATTCAATACTATTCTTAATCTAAAAACATTGACACATATTTATTATCCGCCTTTTATATGGCTGTCTTCGTATTATGCAATAGAAATATTAGCAAAATCCATTCCGGTCTATGTATTTATAATAATATCATATACATAGACCTATTATAGGAGTAATATATAAATACTAGGAGAATGCAAACGAACTTGCAAAATTACTAAGTACTAATAATTTGTTATGTAGATGAATGATGGAAATATTTTGTGGGAATACGAATGAAATGAGATAGCGACTAATAAAAGGTAGTTTCGACAAATCTCGATATAACAGCCGGAACATTTCGTTCGAATTCCCTCTCCTCATCCAATCGTACAGAATAACATAGAGACATATCTTAAAATTAATAATTATCATAATACGTTGCCGGATTACGGGTAAATAACCGCGTCCGACTTTAAGACGTAAATATTCGTTGCAGAATTTCTTATAAATTGTTGTAAACATCAATGTTATTTTTTTGGTGGTATAATAATACTTAAATACCCACATGGGCACGACAACATAGCCATCATCATTCCTGATGACCATAACTACTCTAAAATAGGATACATCAGCTTATTCATGGATGTAGATAAAACCTTACAAACACTAAGATTGAAATAAAAAGGTGAATTTCAAAGAATAATGAACTTTTAAATACTTTCAAATTATCTGTTGCACCAATATCGTTCTAAAACTACTTTGACAGGATCTATAATTGACGAAGTAGTATTTTTGATATGCGAATAGTTTCCCTGTGTCTATTATACGTATATGTCAATCCAAAAAGGGGAATAAATTCAAACTATGCATAATTTATATCATCGCGAAATTGATACATTTTATAATACAACGGGTGCTAACGATAAACGCTTTTTAATTGCCAATATTTTAAACCATTTATAATGATCGTGAACACGGCTAATTTTCTTAACTGCTGATCGTGTACGGTCCAAATTGCCAATTCGAAGTATCAGTAAGAGAAAAGCGTTAATCGTGACTGTCCGTTACAAAGTAAAATGTAAACTATATGTTTCTTTGAAATCCACCTATAATCACCGCATTATAGCAGCCCTTTCACATCAGCTATTAACCAGTTAAGTGTTAACATGTCTAGTGAGCAGTTTCGTTTATACACAGTAGAGGAGAATCTGGTGATAGGTATAAAAAGATTAAAAGGAGCGGTGAAAAGCTTTCAAAGGAACATTCCAAGAATAATTGTACAAACAACTGATTAGATACAACCGTCTTAAATATAGATTTTAATATAAAGAATCAAATTGAAGATAAATACCGAATAAACATTTAAGAAGTATGTGTTGAACTTGCATCTAACTCCACAAAGACTGATTGATAGCTAAATCGGTATTTTCATAAAACAACAAATGGACCTTTGGCATTTCTTGATCGACTAATGCATATCTCAGAGCAGAAGTTCGGAAGACGTCGTTACTGGAAGACTAAAATTAAATCGCGCGACAAGAAAGGAGCGTAATTTAAAAAAACAACTTATCACACTGTCCTTCTAAACCATTAATCACCTCACTAGAACTCAGATTATGAAAGGGTGTCAATCAGACTTAAAGTGTAGATATATACCGATTACATTGAAAAGTAAAAAATCGCAAAATAAGGGAGTTTACAAAGAAACCTACAAAATCAACATGGAAGTAGTAGTGTCAGCGTCCTCAAATACAGTACAAGAATAAGAATGATTTCTGTAATGTCAATAAAAAAAGTATAAAAAATAGTGAATTGACAATAGCTTACAGGATAATTTTAAGTTACATTTCTAATTAAAGTTAAGTTTTATTAATTTTAAATTGTAAAATCTATGCGGATGGCATTGACATCACCATCGGCGGAATCGAATCCCAACCGACGCGGCGCTTGAAGTGAATTTATGAAACTTTCTTCCGTGAAACCACTTGAATGGGACTCGAATGTATTTCCTGTCGTGCTTTTTGAGTTTGCACGTGGCGCGATCGAAAACATGCTACGTATGTTTTTCCCACAAGATCTACGCAACGAATGTATTATATTTTTAAAATAGCGAAAATACTTATCTTGTTTAAATTTATCTCAATAATTAAAAATACATCCATATATGAACAATATGTTTGATTTGTACATGTCGTTAGTTTTCTTAATGTAATAGATTAAGCAATTAGTTGAAACAAAATATTCTCTTACAAATAATTAGTTACATTTTTATCGCCATTGAACAAAAAAAAAGTGGCGTACTTTTGTACTGTAATGCAAACAATCATTTTAATTTTAATAAACACAATTATAACAGCACTTTTTTGTTTCAATCGTAAGCATTTTTAACTTTAAAAAATTAAGGGAAATACAAAATTAGTACACGTCCACTATCATTTTTTAAAAACAAGTGTTAAGTTTGCCCTTGTTAGATCTTTGCTTTAGTCATGTCGCACTGAAATAGTCTCATGCAAGAAAGCTAAGAATGCACTCGTAAAATCAAAATGTTTAGAACCCTCATAACTCCAAATAGTAACATAACATAATCGAAATCGATTTTATAAATAAATACGTAACGAACGTAGAATTTTACGTCCAATACGCTAAGATCAAAGTGCCATTAGTATAGCACACCCTAATAAAGGCCTTGAACAAGAAAATAATCGAGAATAGTTGAATTCTGTAGCATTGTCGGGGCAACAATTCTTTTAGAATTATCTCCAACATGCAATAATAAAATAATTTCTCTAATATGCAAGTTTCTTAGATCATATTGTCATTAGATATAAAATAAATCAAATTGTTAAACATATATGTAAAAATTAAATCATTTTGTAACCAAAATTTGTACAAATAACCATTATAAAGCTATATTTATAAAGAAACAGCACAAGGGAATTAAACTCTACTGGATATCTTATTAAAGATAAAATATAGAATCGTATCTATTAGAGTAAGTTGCATTTAATGATTGACATAACAAATGTTTGCTTTAAGGCAATGTTTCTTAACGAGCAACGCCCACAAAAAACGTAGGTGACATTAAAGTAATCTTACCTTACTTCAATACGACTCATCACAGCTTTACAGATGACTTTTTTTTTAATTAAATACCAAAATTTTAATATTAAGTATTCATAATTTTTTTTTTTAATTTCAATAACTTTTAAAAATAAAAATTGTACATTTATTTTTGATACCTTCAGATATTTTTTGTGTTATTTATATTCACAGTATATGATGTAGTAAAAATATCGAAACACGCATTGGAGGAACAATCCCTTCAAGAACAGAATAGAAACTACTTGGCGATTACATCCGTAATCTGTAGGGTTAAAACATGTTTTCCCACCATCGGAACTTCCATGACAAATATCCTTTTGTTAGAAGCATAACAAACACAGCTGATAAATTAAAATAACACAAACAAAAATAAAACAAATTATATACAAAACCACTTAATTAAAATGTAAATCTTATATACAATCAATAATAAAACCTTCGGTATACACTACATTTAAGACTATTACGATTACATTTATAATATGAATACTATTAGAAGGTACATCACTAACATGTAACTTCTGTTCCCGAATCTGACTCAAACTGAATGATTATGGGTGGTGCTACTCACGTCTAGCCTCATAATTATCGATAGTATAATAGATAAAAATGCTACAGTATTTATCAGAATGATTTCAATTCCGTTTATCATAAATCATATATAATTTTAAAGGTAGTCAAGTAAAGAATAAATATTAAAAATATTTTAAATGCCTTTAAAATGATATCCAATATTATTAACTTATTTTTAAAAGCGCGACATTGAAATTAATCATCTCTGTTTTGACAAAAAACCTCGCTTTTTAAAACATTTCCTTGGTCGTTTCTTTTCACGATTTATTTAATATTCTTTTGATAATTTTCAGGTGGAAGAAGGTAATAAATAATTCTTAATGTCAGTCATATAAATTAAATTTATTTTGTTGCATTTAATTTTTGGATATCATGATCGTTTTAATTTATGTACGCTGCATATATTTCGCACGAATTTGGGAAGAATCGCGTAGCTGCGTCGTAGTGGTTTGAAGATGTAAATAACCGATCGTTATTTTGTTTCTTTGATGATATATTACTTTGATCATATCTGCTCACCATATTATTTTTCTTGCTTACCAACACGCGGTTTTAACTTAACGGAAGTATCAAAGAAGCATGCAAACTATTTCGTGTCAAGTGGTAATTACTGCACATAACCATTTGTAACCAATTTTATACAGAAAAGAATTCCTACACTCAGTTCCTGATGACAGATATGAAGTCCAATAATGTTAATTTGCTTTAGCACGCCATTTTAACCAGAACACAGCCGCTTCACTGCTGGTATGCCAGAAATAGGAGTGTCGGTGGTGACGTCATAGGTAAACATCAATCACATTACCATTTGAATATTTGTTACCAGAATGAAACATAAAAAATACGAATTGCAGGTTTAATTAAACATTTTGATTATAAGTTTTATAAAGAGACGTAAGGAGCACACAAAGTTACAAATTATCAATATTCAAAGTAAATAAGTGAAAGTAACATAATAAACAAATCAAAAACAATTTAAAATTGACAAATATAAAATTGATTCGAGAACAGATCGTTTCGACTAGTCGATTTTTAACTAACCCGATACGTCTTGTATTGGAATCAATGGGTAAATATAGGCAAAGTTGCCAGTGTTCTTATAGCTATATATCGCGGGCGTTTACAGAGCCATGGGGTTATCGCGGATTTCGAATTGCGCAGCGAGGACGAGGTGGTCGGACCCGTACACGTCGTTGGGCAGGCGGCCCAGCACCTGGCACTCCAGGGTCGTGGGCAGGCGCAGACGTTCCAGCAGCTTCAGCTTGTTGCAGCAACTTAATATGGAAAGGATTCACATGTTACAAACTATATTTACTACAATATAAATGAGCAGTCATAGCCAGATAGAGAGATCTGCCTATCACACGGGAGGTCCGGGTTCGAATCCCATGAACGCACTACTATTTTTACGTTGACTATTTTTACATTGTTACAAACAGTATTTACTAAAATATAAATGAGCGATGATAGATCTGCCTATCACACGGCAAGTCCGGGTTCGAATCCCATGTACACACTCCTATTTTTACGTTTACTAGTTTTTTCCCGAAGGTGTTTGGTTATTATAATTTAATAATCACTTGTTTTCAAAGGAAAACATAAGAAAAAGCATCCTGAGAGTTCTCTATAATTTTCTAAAAAGGTAGTTAAGTCTACAAATCCACACTTGGCCAGCGTGGTGTAATATGACGTAATCCTTCTAGTATGCGACCATGCCCAGCAGTCAGACTATTATATTAAAGATTAAATAATCATAATTTAAACTATTGATAAAAATAATGATAATGAGTTATCATTACTAATGATAGCTGAATAGAGTTCGAGTATCTAGTTAACATTGATAAAAACCTTAACACCCAAATACTATATAATAATTACTATGCAACCACACTTATTCGCTCATACGTAAGCATGAAACTTCAAAATTCCATTTTAAACCTTAGTTTTACGAAGTTTTATGAAAGTAATTCGCGTATAGTGGTTCATAAATTCGCCAGTGCAGTCAACAGTCAGGATGGCCGAGCGGTCTAAGGCGCCAGACTCAAGGTTCCCTTGCCTACAAATGTAGGTACGAGTTGTTCTGGTCCTCTCTGAGGGCGTGGGTTCGAATCCCACTTCTGACAAAAGTTTTTTACATTTTTTAATATTCCTTTTTTTCTAATTCTCATTCTTTTCTACCTTTTTTATATCTTTTTTTTTATTAAAAGCGAAATAAATATAAAAATTCTAAAAATTTTACTAAGTTTTCCATTTCAAC
>DWON01001280.1:0-25274 GCA_018251015.1 Phocides pigmalion okeechobee
ACTTCTGTTCTATTTGAGATTGGACGTGGTTGTCCATGGGCTGCAGTGACCACTTAACACTAGGTGGTCTGCATGCCTGTTTCTTACTCTTTCGCAATAAAAAAAAACTGGCAACACTGGCAAGTACTCGACGGATCTCCGTAGCATAGTTCCGTAGTTGAATAAAAGTTCAAAATTAAAAATTACGGCGAATAACCGTAATCTTTCATATCACAAAATGAAATAGTACTTTTTGAAATAGATAATTTTTAACTTCTTGATCTTTTGACTATTTCGGACGTTTAGTTTGATAAATGTGACAGTATAAAGATTGGGCACATAGACACCGAGGGAATTTGCAAATGACGTTATCAACAGTCACCAGGTGGAATCCCGCAGTGACTTGATACATGTCAAAACTACGGGAAGATAGGGTTTATCGACTGTAGCGATCATTAAACGGTACGCTCAGTCCTGTCAAATCTGTGACTAAGGCTCTCATTAAAATGCGAGCAATTTAAATCGATAATTAATAGCGTTGTAAAGACTAAAAAAAAGGACTTCCAATTCCGCGAGTAAATAAGGAAATTTCAAATGTTTATCGCAGTTTAAAATGAATAACAGAGTGAACTACATTGAGGCAGTGGTGAACTAGATATTGAAAAATTACTTGTGATCCGTAATAACTTACGCAAACAAGCAATACATAAGGTATTCTCCGTTTTTTTAAATGTTTTTTTTTATTTTTCATATGTAAATCGATTGCAATCAATTCTTGTTATTGTTGTTGAAATTAGGGCAGGACCGACGCATATAATTTGCTAAGGGTAGTTTGTTACACAATAGGCACCTTATAAAAGAAACGTCTTCCATTATTTAAGATGTTTCAATTTCACATATACTCAATATATTACTCAAGACTAGAAATATACAATCTATTAAGTATAATTTTTTCTGAAAGTAGACTAAAATGTTTTTTTAAGTCTATAACTTGATGCTCGCTGTTGAGTATAGAAAGTACAAATAAATATATACATTACTATGTATCTGTGTGTATACAATATACATATTTTAGATATGAATATTTAATATGGGTATAGAGTGTAATGAAAGAATATGTATGAGCAAAAGGTTTTATCTGGCCTTAACTTTCAGCATCAACATATGAATTTAAGAAGCGACTTTATCAAGGTACTTCGCAGTCAACAGAGAATTACAATGCCTGTATGTCGGCAATATACCTAAACCATGTAATCCATACAGCTGTCCATGCTACAAAGTAAGAAAAAAGTGCAATTGTTTTCATTTGTGTTTCGGTTGGAGAGGTGCAGAGGCCGGCTACACTTTGAAGCGAGGTAAACATCTTAGTCCTCAGGAATAGCAACATATTACGTTCCAGTTAAGACAGGATTTTGGTCGTGTTTGTGATTGTATGTGGATGACTATGGGCTGCAACTACTTAACATCAGGTAGTTTGCATGCTTGTTTGCTATTCTCAATTAAAAAAAATCACCAGATTTTACATTTCCAACAATGGTAACAAGCATAGCATAGGCAATATAAAAGTTCTTACAAAATATGAGTTGGATAGCTATAAATGTGCATTAGCATTTACATTTATTTGCTAAGCGAGTTCTTTATCAAGCTATTTTACTTCGCAAGGATTAATTTGAATATTATACACTGCAGTTATGTCACGATGTCAGTTTACCTTTTGTAAATCGAATATATTTAGCGGTTTCCTACATTTACCTTAAATTTATTAAATATAATATCGCATTAGTATTAATAACTACGGATTCATATCTTAACCTCCAAAATCTCTTTTGTTACAAAAATCATGTCAGCATCAGAATAATATATAAAAAGGGCGAGCACGGCATCAGAGATGAACATAGTTAAGAAACATTAATTGAAGAATATAGTGATATATAATAAATATTACGACATAATTAGAATTATGCTACTTTGAATAGAATTCATTTTCTACAGCCGCACCCATATACTACATTGAGTCAGGAGTACGGGAGACCGCTCTAAACTGGAGTTGTTTCCTCGAGACTGGAGTTGCGCTAACAATTCACACAAATATTGTACTTTTTAGCATCAGTGTAGCATCCACGAAAACACAGCTATTATGTTCGCCCATAATCATCCATACAGATTTATACATACACAATAGGTGTGTGCAAGCCGCAAGCGCATTGCTCCATGTACACAGCAGTGTCGTACGCCGCACGGAAAGTGTTAACCAGTGACATGAGATTATTGAAGATAATGGGTATCATAAACAAAGTTGAGTAAGAGTCCATATATATTCAGCATCATCCTGATATTATTATCCCAGATATTTCAAATTATTCATGACATATTATAATTCATATTAATATAATAAAAATGTATACACAATTTTTTTTTCATCATTATCAACACTGTCACATTCTTGGGAAAATACTTTCTATCAAAAAGAAAAGGGCTAGCATCCAATCGCAGAGCAAACTTTCCCTAACTGAGAAAAACTGATACGTTCGACCATGGCAACCACAATTTCAGTACTATTAACACATTGAATGCCATGTCGGACAATGTTGTCCGACAACACCTCAACATTGTCCGACGTGGTGTTCAACGTGTTAAGAAGATCATCTCTGTGTATATGAAAGGTATTGTATTTTCGCAAATATGTAGCATCTATTAGCATATAAAATTTTATTGCTACAAAGAGCGTCTGGGCTATGAGCATGGCTGGCTGGCTTTAACCGTTGCAAGTGGAAATGAATCCATAAGTGATAAATGAGCATTTGGACGAAATCACGAAATGCAAATGAAATTATGACAAATGGAACAGGCATTCCAAGCATTAGTCTTTTTTTAAACTGAGAGACATTACTGATTGTAAATACTATTATAGGGATTTCATCAATTATGCAAAACAAGTCACAAAAATAATATAATCGTCAACCTGAGCTGATAGTTGAAATTAAATATAAGTGGAATCAAAATAGCAGGAAAATAAAAAAAATACACATTGTGTACACTTACTTGGGCTGCATGACATCGGCGGCGAGCGAGGTGTGCTGGAATTCATCCTTGCTGTCGAGGAAGGGGTAACCGTTGAGCGCAATGTGCGCGTCATAGATGCCCTGCCGGCCAAGAGCGTCACCCACCCACTTGGATGCCATCGCGGCGGCCATCAGAGGCACAATGTACCGCACCCCACCGGTCAGCTCGAACATGATCACCACCAGAGACACTGTTGAATAAGTGTGTCATTAACAATTTTACAGCAATATTTCCAGCAGCCAAAGAACTATTTACAAATTAGAAGACTGAAATGACTTTCAAATTATGTTATTAACTATGGCACCTTTTATTAATAACTTACATTAGAGTTATTCTGATAAGACATAGCAAACAGGCACATATGAACGGAGGATAGTTTGCGATGAGGAATCGGAATATTTATACAGATAATTTACCAGTCATTCTAGTAACACCGCCAAGCACAGCTGCCGCACCAACCATCGCATACAAGCCGGGAGTAATACAATCGTCGCCAGTGGAGCACTCGCCCGAGAATAGCCAAATCTTCGAGTAATTATTAGCCAATTGCTCAACGCCTGAGGACAAATGCATATATACTATACAAACTGAAATATAAGCAATTCACATTGCATTACTAAGGTTTGATTTTAAAGGATGTAGATCTTTTTAAGGGATTTGAGTTATCAAATGCTTGCAATACTCTTTTAATCTGTTCACAATATTTAAGTCTCTTTCAGAGTAGAAAGGTGAAAATTTTCAATATTATTTGTGTGATTTGATACAAACTATTACACAGGTTTTTCAAAGATTATAAGAAAATTAATGTATACAATAAACTTTTATGTTTCACAAGAGAAAAGACCGAGAGAAAGATATCTTACCAATGCCAACAATACGTCCAGCGATGGCACCAAGTGCAAGGCTGGGGATGAACAGTCCACAGGGCACCTTGATGCCAAAGGTGAAAATAGTCATGACCAACTTGAGCACGAGAGCGAGGATCAGCAACCAAATGGCGCGGTACACGTCAGGACCCGCTGCCGCCTTCTCGATGGCGGAATTTACGTCAGTGAAGTTGCGGTTGTAATCACTGTGGGCGAAACACCGTAGTATAACTTTATTGTCATCAAAACCAATAGTGAGTTCAGTATACAAAATGTTATAGACACATCTTGCAAGTTTACACTGAAGTGACGCACAATGAATAAGATAGTATCACTATTATGGAAATGATATATATTGACAAAAATTGACGAGCAGCAGAATTTGAAACATGTTTTGATATAGGGCCTACATGAAAACCAGACATAATGATAATCTCCCAATTCATCTCATATGTATATGTAACATACTCTATTCATGATCTACACATTAATGATGCCAATATGTCTAAAGACAAATTAAATTATATTCTTTAAGTTCTTTAATTATTCTCCTGCTGACGTATTTCTTATAGTAACTAGTCATTCTAAAACGAAGTCGTTAAATTGGTTCTACCGCCATCTAATGGCGAGTAGCCAAAACATTTTGCTACGATATTGCCTACATACAATAATATGCAAATAAATATCTGATGACCTATTTTATTTAGTGTATGGATTGTGTATTTAATAAAAAAATAATTGGCGTGCGCAGTCTTACACATTGTTGAAGCGGCAAAGTGCTATTTACCACATGTTCTCTGTTTTCCCTAATTCAAGAAGCTAATATGGTCCATGGAACTAACCACAGCGGATCCAAATTAGATATGCCGCACTGGTTGAACAGCAGGTAGATGAGTTGGCTGGTATTCATGCGTGTGTAGGGGTTCGGGTAGGCGATGATGGCGGTGATCAGCGTCACCACCAGCACCTCGGTCACGGGGTACTGGCCCAGCTTCGAATACTTGCGATAACGGCACCAGTAGATGTTCGCCTTTATAAATATTGTCGCTATGCATCCCTGTGGACAAACACTTTATTAGTCTCCCATTTGGGCATTTGGGCTAAATGAACACCATGATTGTATATACATACGAAGCGCAATCTGTAAATGTAAAAGCATTCTATCCCGAAAGTCATGGGTATTGAACGACTTACCCCTATAATTCCGAGACCCACAAAGGGAATGAGCTCGAAAAAGATCCATGGCTTGTTATATTCGACGAAAAAGAGTACTGAGTGCTCATTGCCGAACGGATTGATGGAACGAAGGATGAACGCGGCGATCAATGCGCAGAAAAATGACCTCCACAACGTCTTCAGTGGAAAGTAGTATGACACCTGACAACAAAAAAATGCTCATTTAAAAATATTGTATATTACATTGTTTTTTACAAATATATATATATATCAATGTCAGCTTGCTCATTACTATCTATCTACGCATAAAGAGCGGAGAGTTCGAGAGAAGTAGATTGAATTAGAAAATTATTATAATCCTAATTAACGGAATAGATAACTAGTTTTGGGAAATCAAAATGTTCTATTGTACCAATTATTAATATGGCATTGTTTTTAACAGATCTATAGAAGAGGACACATCGTTTCAAACGTCGGGTATCTGAAGCGCGCAGCGACTAGAGGTATTAGATTCCTCTATTTGTCGAAATTATGAGTGACCTTAATATTTCAAAAAACTATCACTACTTAGAGCCATTTCTCTTGTATCAGTAAGTTTATGAAGACGACTAGAAATCTTGCGAATGGCTGATGTAAACTCTTTACTTAAAGAACTGGTGGAACAAATAAATACTAAAATAGAAGGTATTAAATCTATAGCCATAGCAACATCCGGTGACTTGAAATAAAAATATAGCTTATAGTAACAGGAACATTGTCAGTAAGCAAATAAGATTGTGCTCACCTCCTCGAGGCTGAAAAGCACCCCTCCGATGGGGGCGCCAAAGGCCACGGAGACTCCAGCGGCGGCTGCAGCTGAGAGTATCTCCCTCTTTTTAGCTTCATTACGGCCGTACTTCGGAAACAAGTACGATAGGATGTTGCCTGTACCACAAGAAACATTCTTAGTGTTAGTATGTCAGATAATCAATATAACAAATAATTGATATGTCTAATGCAGAAACACCAGTTTTATATGTACCTTTAATTACAAAATTAAAATGACAATGTCTTTTTTTAAATTTAAATCTGGCCTATTTAACAGTATGACATATTTATGTTCAGGTGATATAATCATTTTTTTCTTTAATTTTCAAGCAGCAAAAATGATAGAGTTCGAGCTGGTGAGTTATCCTTACTAATCACCCTTGTATTAATTTAATGTTAAGAGCTACATCCCTAAAACAATAAGAATTAGTTGTAAATATAATTATATTTAGTATTAAAAGTTCACAGTAATTTACACGCTATAAAAGTATAAATCATGTGTTGTATCATATTGTATAGGTATATTTTACTTACCTAAACAACTAGCAATGTGGACCATGGGTCCTTCTTTCCCCAAAGACAGGCCCGAAGACACAGAGAGAATTAGACCCACTACTTTAATGATGAGAGTCCACTTTCCCAGGTAGCCCCTGATGATGAATCCGCTCAGAATAGTCTTGATCTCCGGAATACCTGAAAGTACCATAATGTTATTAAGTGTCACTGATAGTTGTCTCTTAACTTTGAATCTATTGTGGTTGCAACTTAGAGACCGTTTTGTAATATATCATATTGGGACTAAAATACATAACTTTGTTACACAAATGACAGATAGATTCTAGATCATGGTTTTAACTTAAACTATTTGATTTCAGGATATACCTCTCTTTATTCTGATACCGGTGAGTAAAATATGTGTTGTCATGTAATTGTATTTTTATGTCATATTTTTACTTTCGGCTTATTTCTCCTTGAATTAATAATATAAAACTTAATAGGTTTCATGTTTGATAACTTTTTTATTGACAACTAAAGTCTCTACGTTTGCATTTAAATATTTGTTTGCAAAGTGATAAAATTGAATGATAAAAATATATGCAATATTTATGTACTCAAGGCAGTAACTTATGGCAGAACATAGGCAGATGTTTTGTGTTATCAGTGATATCTTCACGTATCGCGTGATTTACAGCGAATGGCAATAACAGTTAGGTACATGATGGTGTATGCAGGACCAGTGCTGGTCCAGTGTGTGTTCAGTTAAATTTTAAAATCAAATGTATTATAGTAGTGTGATAATCGGGCGGCCACGTGACTTCCCATGGAAGTCTCCGCGTTATGTGCGCTACATATTAGAATCTATAAATATCTACCTGTACTGACGATCCAATTAGGATACGCCTTGCAGTAGCATTCATGCAATCTCTGCCGGATGTAACCAATATATATTCAGCTCGATCTCACGTCCATTGTACGGCAGATATTACATTATTCCTATATTCGAAAGCATCAACTGGTCATAGCGTATCGTAACTTTTGAGTTCATTTAGATATAATAGTAATGTAAATTTTGTTATGAAATAAGCACGATTAAAAACCTTATCGATTAAAAACGTGAGGCGATTAGGATTCTTACATGGTGGAGAAGGAGTTCACGGCGAAAATCGGGTATATTTTTCTACTTGACGTTCTAAAATTGCGAATTTTTCTCAACTTTGTGAGGTCTTATGATCAATATTTAAAAAAAACCTAACGTGAGACTAGTACTCAATTCGCAATATGACGCGACTTTTCATCAAGATACGAGGGAGAGTTGGGGGGGAAGGGGAATCGCCACGCCTCACATAATAAACACCTCGAGGTACACAGTAGCGCACACAGGCAACCCACCGGAACCACACGCGTAGGGCGCGAACATGCGGACGAGCGAGGCGGACAACGCGGCGAACACCAGCGCCCATACGATGTAGAACAAGTAGCTGATGATGTAGGCGCCGGCGCCGTCGCGCGACTCGCCGAACACTTGCGGCCAGGTCAGCCACTGGGCACGAACAAATAATAATAATAATAATATAACATGTATAAATTCCGCGCGCCGCGTGGTTTCGGCTCTAGAAAGAACGGATCCCCTGACGCATTTCTTCCCAACCTCTTTCTGGATAGTCATTCATCCACCACGCTCACCAACAACTCGAATCAAGAGTGGAGACTACACATTTTTTCGGATAGATTTATATTACGCGTATTTTTTTAAAATATTATGAGAATATTTAAGTATCTCGTGGTTCAGTGGTATCATATAGCGCAAACCCCATATATATCTTATAAATCCTAAAAATTGTATAGAATGTACACACCATTATTGACCTGTATAAATTCGAACATGCTTTATCATATATTTAATTATTTTACTACATAAAAACGTAGATTCATAAACTTTTGCAACGCCCTGTTACTGAATGTCTGCGCACGACAGGAGCAACAAAATCAATGAATATTTAACTACCACGTAGAATTATGTAACTACCTTGTCCCTTCCGTGCGTTTGGTCTCATGTCTTTATAATATCCGAATGTTTTCGGTTACTCAATACGAATTACTTTTCTCAACTGAGACAATATAACCCAACTTCCATAAGTTCATAAAAACAACAATTGGAACGAATACATAATGTACAATGAATGAGAACATTATACATTATCATAAAAATAACGATACTGTTAGAACGATACGATTAGAGGGGTTTGTGGCTCATATTCTATCGCAAATTATTTAGGTTTAAATTATAGACTTTTTTCGAAACTTCAGCTTCAATTTGAATTATATTTTATATTGCATCATTAACCACACATTCTGAAAACATTCTTGAAAATTTTATTACTTATGTGTATACATTATGCTTCTTACCCAAAAATAATATTCCCGATACATACAGTTTCATTACTTAAATTCAAATTCAAATTCAAATTCTTTATTGCTCATGCTTATTTTCTAATTCAGGTTTTACAAATTGATTTAAGTGCAAGCATGCACCCTGTTAGGGTATTGCAATATAATATTTACATAGTTTTGATCATTATTATACAGTAATTGTTTGCCAGACCATGCTATTGTTTGGATTTGAATACAGCGGGATAGGGTTTAATAATGTAATACGATCGTTTGCATGATATCTAGGACTAAAGTCATCAAATATTTGTTTTTTAAAATATATTACAAATTATATAACTGGAAGATACACTAATCAATTAACCGAAGAACCCCATCTTGTTCGTATTATATAAAAAAATATTTTTTCACTCACTGCAGTTTGATTTTATATTATAGTTGTTTGTCTCAACAGTGTGAACACAATAATATTGCTGCAAAGCTCAGGCACTTTTACATGTGGCCGACTGTTAACTTGGCCACACCGTTGTGTAATTAATTCTGTCGATATGTAATACCAGTACGTCCTTATCCTTCTGATCCTATTATTGATATAGCATTACTGATTTAATATTCATATGCAGCTGATACAGAGGCGACCGGCTTGCGGGACTATTGTCAAGTTATATGTAGATATTTTCACGATCAAAAAAACCTCAAAATTTGCAGCCGACTGCAACATTTTCCAATGTGCATAACATTGAATAAAATCAGAATAGTAACTACTTTCAATAAATAAATTAAAATTGATTATTTTTTGGATAAAGTTCATGTAACATATTTACACTTAATACTTGATATTTAATAAAGTATTTGAATATTACATTATATTATAACCTAAGTGCACCAGATATCACATTATAGACGTTGATTTAATACGACACTTGTTTTGAAACATGATAGTGCGCGACTACACTTAGACACTGTGTGACCGGGCGGCAAGTTCTATAGGTTCGCTTATAATCCAAAATTACCGCAAGTTCATAAATCTCTGAGACAATACAAATTCAACGTCACTGTACACATTCAAATTCAATTCGAAGGTATGTATGTACAGGGGTAGAATCCAGTTTTAGAAAGATTTATTCTTGTATTAATTTTAAACGAAGGGAACTCAGGGAGAAGGCAAAGACGTTTACCTGGCGGCTTCTGTCGCAAAAGCGTGCGGGGCGTCGGCGGCGGCGGTGGCGGCAGCGGCGGCTGCGGCGACAGAAATTGATGTTGCGGTGGCGCGCGCCCCCAGCCCGACGAGTCGGTTCCCATGTCGATGTAGCCGTGGCGGTCCAGACGGCGCGCGGGCCCGCATCGCGAGCGCGCGGCCGTCACCTCCGCGGTAGCGAGCTCAATCGTGGCGGTTTATAACGCGCGACGACGACGCGACCGATCCCGGGGCACTGCGAAGCGGGATTGAGGAGCCGCGGCCGTAGGTTGCGATCAACACGTGGCGCCGAGCGTGCGGCGCGCGGCACGCTCGGCGGCAACGTGCACGCCTCCAGCCACGTGCGCGCCCCCGCGCTGCTTCCGCCACCCGGCGCCCGAGCCGCGTTCCGCGATGCCCTAACCCCACTGTCCGTCCGCGGTCCAGGTGCCCCGAACTCACCTATAGTACCAGGATCGCTGAGGATCTGGTGTCATCGTCATGCCATCAAAGGACTGGTAGTGGAAGGTGTATAAGGATGATTCAAATGTAGTAAACAAGTCGTAGGCTTATTGTGGGTACAGTGACGCTGCACGTTAACTTTCTGCACCAAGGTCCGCTGCGATTCTGCTGGTGCAGCTTCAAGCACGTTCTCTTAACACAATTATCAGACAGAATTTTACAGATACAATAAACAGATATTATGACAGTCATTAGTCAAATTTATAGAAATTTGAAATTACATTACATTGAAAAAATAAACAAATAGCAATCAAGGAAAAAATTATGCTTACATTTCAGACAGATTGACCTCGAAGCCATTTCGAAAATGTAATACCACTAATTGAAATATATTTGTATTACCCTTCCCGTAATTTTCCTACAGAAGATAAATGAATTTTCTAGGTAGCTCCTTTAATAAATAAACTGTTAAATTTAAAAGCGTAGCAGGGCTACCGCAAGCGTAACCCGTAGCGACGTAGCAGCGTAGCGCCGTCCCGGCGTGCACCCGTCACGCGCGTAGTATCTCGTAGTGGCTCTACATAGCTCTCATGCTCCGTTGGAACCACACCAACTTGACTAAGGTAATGTGTCGAACGCAAATATGTACATAACCCAGCACACTCATACCAACTAACCAACCAAAACTGTTACTGTTTTCAACTCTCTCCAGGTGCACCTGAATTTCGCAACTTTTTTAAATTTGTTCCTTTGTATGCATTTTCTTCAATTAACATAAAATATATAATACGTTTTAATAATTATTAAATTATATTATATTATTATAGATTCAATTGTACATCTGAGTAATATTATATTATATCTTAAATATATTTTAAAAAGTAACTGTGACACCACAACTGACTGGCAAAGGGTCCTTTAACAAATGTTTCTTCAGTGGTAAAACCTTTCCTGGACATTACAGTTAAATAAACACCCAAATAATTGCTTTCGATCTAAATAAAAAATTAAGGCCGATACATGCTACATACATACCCAAATATAGTTTTATTCTGGAGTACCCCAAGAATTGTGTATCTCGTATGGTATGTATACGCTACGTGTGAAGGACATGACACAACGAATCAAACCACGCAACCAAGAGAGTCTCAGGATAATGTCGAATCAATTCCATTTAGTTAGATGGAATAAAGACTTAAATCTTTGCGTTTCCGTTAAAATAATAATTTGTCATAGCTGCCGTCCGAAGGCATCGCATTCACTATAAAATTAGTACATAGTACGTTAGAATCCTGCGAGTTCACATGTGATAGAATACTGTGTTTATTAAAAATCGGGCATACCACGCAGCATATTATCGCGAGGCACTCGCCTCGCCTTACTGGGCATGAGAGGCGGAGTAACAGCTAAACACACTTGACTCCGTACAAAAAGGCGCGAGTCGCATAGTCAAAGTACCAATGGTAACCGATCCCCAAAACCATTAAGTCTACAGCGCGCAGGGGTGCGTCTACCGGGTTTGCAATAGGAGACGATCATGTCGTGTTACTCAGATTCGGAGCACCATTTCACAATTCTGAGCTGTGCAATACAAAGTTGCAATGACTCGGTGACTTGTCTGGTTTTACAAATGCATGAGTTGATAACCGTTGTCCATCCGTTCATCCAGAATGGCCGCACCCGTTAATTGTATTGTATTTGGTGAAATGAAGAAAGCAAACATTACTTTACTATCGTACAAAGGACTGTTTAGTTTAAATTTTTTTCTGGTAGCCCTGGGATCGGGATGTATATATAAAAGTTAAATATATGCACTTAAAGTTTATAAACAAATGAATAGTACTCCCACAGATATATACACACTGATATATGTATATAAATGTGTTTATCGATATATACCCATATACTATAAAACTTACTTATCTACATATATTTTGGTAAATTTTAATTTTATAATTTGTAATGATGCGTTCATTGGTAAATTGTTAGAAAAAAGAAAGAAGAAAGAAGAAAGAAAAGACAGATATCTAGTGAAAGAGGAATAAATAAAAATGATAAAAATTTAAGTTTTACTGTCGTCCCCTACAGGCCACACACATTTAGCAATTAAAGCACCAACCTACAAAACGTGTGCCAATGTGTGGTTTAAGGTAATTTAGGAATCTACAAAATAAGTTTGAATGCAGCGTATATCTATCCCTTATCACTTTCTTCAAATCGAAACAAGATGTTTTACCTTTTATTAAGATTTATTAATAGGATTATATTTGAAAAAAACCTTTCAGGCACACCCGTAAATAAGCTTTTCTTATAACAAGCGAGGAGTCCGTGGTCCCCTCGGTACTTGTAAGTTCTCTACAAAACCTTCAGTGTCGAAAGAGCTTGGCTTTATAACAGTAATTATAACTGTAAACTTTTTCAATTGACGTAGCCAGGCACCTCACGTTTCAGGCCATGCTACCTCTGGAGTTAAGTTATATAAAATCCCCATTAGAAATAGACAAATTTCTTCAAAAAAGTTATTTTTGAAATAGTAATTTTAAACATAAGTCGCAAATAGAAATGAACTAAACTTACGACATTGGGTAACGCGGTCCTTAGCAGAACTATTGCAAAACACGACCTATGTTATAACGTTGTTTTCCCAAATTTATTGTCGAAATATTTTAAGCTTTGAAGAACGGTACGCATGATGTTGGAAATTTTAGATATTTATTCGCTTTAACGATACATTTTACATCTGAAAAGAAAGTTTCGCGCTTGAGAATACGCTAAATCCGAAAACACGTATCAAGCGGCGCTTGCCACCGTCTGGTGCGGTGCAGACCACATGACCATTCATGAGAAGTTACAACATAGCGATGAGTTACAATAATGATATTTGTTATAAATTACTATAATTAGAACTCATATGCATATATAGAAACAAAAGCGATCAAGGTCTCTCAACTGCCACCATCATACTAAGCCTCATTAATCAAGTAATGGCATTGGTTGATGTTAAACAGAAATGAGTAGCAGAAAATTATAATCATTTATTACAATATGACATCAAGTAGAATTCAGAAATTTGATATAAAAAAGAAAAAACGGAAAATGGAACATGTTTTAAAAAGGTTCCGGTGCGCATTGCACAGGTGTAATACATTACAATTGTTCAATTTCCTTATTAGTTGCTGCTCATGACTTCGTTCACGTGTCGATTTTCCTATAGAAAGCAAGTAATCGCTTAAGAAGGTGACAGAAGATAATTAGTATTTAACCTAGTGTAATGCTTTTCTGTACAGGACATTCCACGTAAAGCTGTCGGGAATCAGAGAAAAAAGTTGTGAATATTACTGATACGTGACTAAGCCACATGTGCACACATGTACAGCTAAGCGTGTAAACAACAGGTAACAGTTAGCGCCTGCAACTTTTAAACAAACTTTTTAGTTATAGACCGATTTTATAGTAGTGAAATGCACTGGAATCGATCAAGCTGTTTCTGGCTTTGGTACACACAAACGCAGAGACAAGCAGACAAATATTACAATAGTATTTTTTTGGATCCATGCAATATAATAAAGTCTACTAATCATATTTTATCTCATAGTACTTTTTTGTACATACAGCGATCAGTTGCAATTTTATTATTTTTTTCGATTTAGAACTTTTCAGATATTCTTTGAAAGTAAAACGTTATTTATAAACGAAATTTGGTCCAAATAATCAAGTTAAATTGCTGTAACAGACGTTTTGGAAGATAATTTACACACTTGTATAAAACATCGTCGTGCTCTACAATAATTAAAACTTATATAAACCGAAAACTTTATTTTGTACGTAATAGTACCTATAGTTTTTATATACATTTTTACGTAGACGTTGTAATCAGCGCCGAATATGTATACACGTGTATGTGTGAGGAAATAGCTGGGGACGAGGTGGTGAGTGGCTTCGCATCTAATGCGATTACACCTGGCCAGAACTGCAAACACGAGGTGCTATGTTGCCATGTTTGAGCAAAATGGCAAATTTAAGTTTGATGAAAAAGTTTAAGCGATAGAAGAGTAACATTATTACTTACAGCCATTTGACAATGGCTACATGTTAAATTACTGAAATGTTTTTATCCCGCTACAGCTGAGCCAAAAGGAGCAAGCTTTCGGGTATGTGCTCACATCTACACTTTGAACATGCTTGTGTGTTAAATTAGAATATACAAATTGACTGGACTGAACAGAAAGGTGACTGACACGTCCAAAAATCAACGCAAAACGATAGTAAAATAAAACTATATCTCTTATCTTTTTACTTATTATAGTCCTACTATTAAAATTTCCAATAAATAGTGAAAGAATGATTAATTCCTCGGAATCTGTTTGACATATATTCACTGATTATTTCTTCCCATATTTTGAATTTAATTGATTTCAAATGGCATATCAGTTTTATATATGGTTTTGAAGTCAGCGCTCTCGTCAACTAGTCGACTTTTACTTTCCCAAAATATTTTCACATCGCTGGATTGAATTTGAAATACCTTAATCAGTAAGTAATTCGATGACGCAACTAGTGGATGTGGTCACCTGCTATAAAATAGTATATCTAACATTCCATTTAAAATATTAGTTTTTTTTATAACAAAATAGAAGTTGGATTTATGTTAGGTATATAAATCCAACTTCTAATTTACTATACAGAACTAATATTTTATATTATACGTAATATTTGTTTAAGATTGCCGGTCCGCCCCTACCCGACGTCTTTCTACACTACTATATTCCTACATTTTTTACTACTGTAGCCACGTTTTGTTTTCATATTATTAGACTCCAGTAGAGTTTATAATAATAAATTTTTGAAGATCTATTAAAGAACGAACTCCTTATATTTCCATCATCAGGCCCTGGTGGAGGTCATCATGTTTATGACTAACTAACTCAATTTAAAAGTAATATATACTATATGTATGAAGGATATACAAACATTTAATTTGTATAAATTGGAATGTTTATTTCTTTGTCAGTTGTAAATTGTAAACAGTTTAAAAATACTGACAGATAATCGTTCTTCAGCGTTTCGCAAGTCACAAGCGGTACGGTACGTGGCATGCGGCGTGCGGCGTGCGGCGTGCGGCGTGCGGTTCGCGGCATGCGACGTGTGACGTGCTATATACCTATGTCACTTCAAGCGTAATAATACAGTAACGCGGCTGCGGCTGCGTACACAACTTGGTGTGAATGTCTGTTCGTACCAAGTTACAACTCGAACTTAATGAAGATGTGTATTAATGCGGGTAAGAATGTCGTGAAGAGTTACCAAGCTCGTGCGTATTCTCCTATACCTATATATAAAACACGTGTCAGACCTAACTCGATTACACCTATGCAAACATTTATGATGAACAGGTATAATACAATAAATTGAAACCATAATATATTTTCCTGCTTTGAAAGTATGCAATTGTTTTGTACAAAATGTATTTTTCCTCTATAACTGTACCTAAATCCATTTAACTAGTATTATTGAGTACTTTACAAGGCGTACTTCTACGGTTCGACCAAATGTAAAGCAATTCATGCCCATCGGTGGTGGTTCCCAGTTTTTTTATATATGAGGTGTTGAGTATTAGACGAAATGTAGAACACGACCATAACACCGCGTTCATTGAGTATAATACACACGTAGCCTCGTAAAACACGTCAAAAGAACCGTAACTACCGTCACGGCCTGTGATGAAATACAATTTTGCAAAAACTTTGGCGCTGACAAGTCATAAGTGTGAAATGAGAGTATGTATGTAAATAAAGTACATCTATATAATTCCAACGGAATGCGAAGCACATGGTGATGCAAGTATTAAAAACCGTTAATTGTGGAACGCTGTGAACAGGAGGTACGAGCACGAGTGGCGACGTGGCGACGTGGCGGCGACGCGCTACTCACCGTACTTCTTGTTGAAGCTCGCCCCGTGACTTAGAAAATCTGAAACAATTATTTTTCTTTTAAGTGAAGGAAGTAACTTAGAAGCAGCCCACCTGATATTGTGATACCAACTTCATATAGAACAGGCAGAACCTACCTGAAGTCAATCACTCGTTGCTACTCCTGAGAGTTACGATGGAAGGCACCGTAAAAGTGAATTCGCCTCACTGAATTCTTCATATTGCATACCAGTACACTGTAGCATTGCATCGCAATTATGATGTAGAATTCCGGAGCAACGGCATTATTTAGAATATTACCAGATATCAATTTGAAAAATTTAGACGTAAAAATACTAGGAAATGTGGAATCTAAAAATTAATATAGTATATGAGCCGTACATAATAATAAGACGATATAAAGACGGTTAGTTAATATAAAACTTAACTAAATCAATTAACCTACACCATTTCATAAAAATACTGTTTACATACAAGATGACATTTAATGCACAGTCATTTAATGTCCGGACCATTTTGGGACACTAATAAAATTTGTAATTGTAACTTTATCAAAAAAATTACAGCAAGAATAAGTAACTTTTTTTGTTGCCACACAAATAAAAATATTTAATGTAGAGTAGAGTCACAGTCTGCTTATGTGTGTGTATTTAGGGTCGTTTATGTATAATTATACGTCAGTAGCGTTTTTAAGCATGAGTCTCTCGCCAACGGAATTTACCCTGTAATCAGTTAATAGGTTTCTACTCCAATCTATACATACTTTTACTTAAAGGACAAGAATTTAAATAGCTAGGGCGGTTGTAGTTCACTTTAGTAAATTTATTATTCTAATGATTTTCTTCTTCTTTTGTATTATAAAAATTATTATAACTATTTCAAATATAATTTAAAAAATCTGATTGTAATCGTAATAATAATTTTAACAAAAAGCAATGTGACAAGAAGCAGTGGTGAGCATTAGTCGAGCAGTGGATTGTTTAAGAGCCATAAAAATTTAACATAATAGTAGCGCCATCTACAGGAAATCGGCTAAATTTCTACTTTAGATCGTCCTCCGCTTTATAAACATCAGTACATAGTTACATATTTCGCCGCAAAGATAAATGTCGCTGCGATCGCGAATATGAAATATGACCAAAGAAAATATCTCCATACGCAGACTTACCGTCTCGATTCATCACCTTGGGTCGATAATAAAATCACAAATATAAAAAAATACATGCATATCACGATTAAAAAGTAAAACGAAGTTGTGACGCGCGGTATGATAAACTTCATTAATGACGGAATAATGTAGAGCGCGGTCACATGTGCGTACTATGACCGGAACAGAGTGCGTTGCGATTGGTGCGAAGTATGCAGTCGGTGCAGCAGGTCGTGTGCTGATTGGCTGATCACAGCGTTGTCGGTAAGGCAGCACGAGCCTTGGCACGTGACGAGCACGCGCGAAGGCCGAATAAGATTTTTACATAATGACTAATAGATGGCGCTACCATCCACATTGTTTACAACTTACTCGATCACTGCCACTGTGACATAATTCACGTAATCGTCAGAAGTGCGACAATAACAAAAGTGAGTAACCGACAGCGCGGCGGAATTTTTCCTCTTCAGCATGCGACGCTGTACGTTGAGGTAACGGTGCGAAAAGGCCTTGAGAAATATTGTTTTAATGAACGTCATAACGATGCAAGCAGTCGGTAGATGAACGTTAAAAACAAAAAATAAATAAATTGAATGGCGCTACACACATAGCTACGAGTACGTGAGATTGATGACGCTCGCTGAACGATAACACTGTATCCCGGCAGTTTAACATCACAACAATTAACATTCCAATTATTCGAATATAGGTGAACGCAGTAGGATTTTATCTGTACTGGGTTTCATAAATAAGACGTTGCGTGGGGTTGGAAATATTTACATATTTTACAAAACAAATTACCTATCGAGTTAAATAAATATGCAATATTATATTATATTATATTTCAACTATATTTCTCCGACGGTAAGGGTAAAATAAAAAAAGGAAGTGACACCAAATGTTTCATCGGGATCTCTATTACTTATTTACTACAAATCTCTACGTTTACAAAATTACGCGAGATCGAATGAAGAAAAGAGATCATGTTTACCTACTAGGTCCACTATTATATTTTGGCGTTGGGCAAGTCTGCCCGTGGTTTGTTGCCGGCGTGCAGCAGGCCTAGCAGCTAAGTAGTATTTATTTCGGTCGCGCTGCACGCACGACTGCTGCACGCCATACGGCCCACCTACACGTACAACAGATAGTCCGACGAACCGTCTATGAATGGACCGCTTTCATTTATAAATAACCACACTACGATCTCGTATAGATGTACGCCCACCGTGGTATATTGATTGTTTTTAAAATAAGCAGGTATATGATATTTAACCTGCTTTTCTTGTAGGATATACAATATGCATTCAAAAGATATCGTGACATAAGAATAATATATTGATATTTATAAAAGAATTAGGAATAAAAATAAAAACAAGTCGACCTATAAACGACCTATGTATAGTCGATTTATAAAGGTGGTAGAACCGTTAGACCTCGCCCGGAGCGGCACTACTGCCACTCTCATAACCTGCCGTAAAGCAACATGTTCTTCATGTATTGTGTTTTGGACGTGGTTGTCCATGGGCTGCAGTGACCACTATCATATTAACATCAGGTGGTCTGCATGCCAGTTTCTTACTCTTTCACAATAAAAAAGAAGACCTTGTCTAATATAACACAAATCTGTCGACCAAGAATTGGAACTGAATATTGAAACAATTAATATCTGATTAATTTATTCTTCGGCATGTCTTAACGTGCTCTCCCTCTCAGTCTGTCGACAATATTTATAAATCCTGACAATTATTGACAGATAAATCTCAATATGCATGTTTTGAAACGTCCCTCTTACTGGGATTCGTTTTTTAAAACTTCTACTAGCAATTATTCATAATTTATTGGATTTAAGTTCACATAGTAATGTCACTGTATAGGATTCGAGTGAAGTTATTATGAACAAATTTATTTAAGCGCTCACAGCAATTCCAATTTCTCCACCAACGGACAAGTTTGAAGTACCACCTACTACAACTTTAACTTCACTAATTCGCAACCATTCAATTCGAGTTACTCCGTTCCTAAAACTTGTAAGCGCTTTACCAATCTAAATTAATAATTATACTACTCAATAATTCGTTTTTTTTTTAATATAAAGCTCATGTAACAACTCAACATTAATATGACAGCCCGCTACGACCAGCTGTCCCGTGGTCTATATTATATACGTGAAAAAACTGTATTATGCCTGATCTAGAGCAAGTAAAATTATAATAAACACATTATTTATATAAAAACGAAAAGTAAAAAGAATATAGCTATAGATCCAACCAACGTATGAAAGTGGGCAAGCATGCTGATGCTTTACCGGCACGTTTTTTTTTATATATCTCGCCCATCGAAATTTATTTCTCTATGTCCTCGGTAGGATTACCTGAGGTTCTACAGCGGACGTCACCCCGAGCAATACCGAATCAATCTTCAATCTTCAGACTCTCTCAACGGTGCCGTAATGTGGCATACCATATAATTGCAGTTTCATATAAATACAACGAAGAATAAGTGAAATATTGTTCCACAGGTGCTATTACGAGTAGATTCTAAAAAGCATGTAATAACCAATCTGTGGCACCGTTTGTACTCAGACTCCAGTGAAATGTGGCGCACGAATCAATACCACCTGATGATACTTTTTTTAACAGGGCTGAAGTCCTTAATGTGGTTATAACTATACGAATCATCCTGAATACCGCGACCGCAACTGAACCGAAAGGCAATAATTGTTTTTCTAGAAATTAAGAAGATGGCGATGTTATCCTCTCATGGTTCTGCCGCCTATAAAAGGTTCATGTTCGCGTGCCATTGCTGACCCGCCAGAGTAGAGTCATCGCTACATGATCGGGGGTGGAAGTAACTAATGACGTAATGAGGAAACCCACACACATATATTATATTATCGATACCACCCGCCCCTGTCTTGAATTGGATTTTGATTTAATTATTACATTGATAGCCGGTAAGATTTCTTTTTCTGTGATCACTTCTGGGTACTAGATGAGGATCCATTATTTAGTGTTTCACAATGGCGTCCGCAAGTTCCGCTACACATCACACACTTATCAGAAAAGTAACTACGAGAGACTTTCACCGTTTGGACTTGTGTCTCCGTGTAAGCCTTCAGAAATGGCCGGCTCCTCAACATCCTCGTATGTTTTTTTCGATGTTTAATCGATATAATAAACAAGCTTGTAGGCCTAATCTACTATACACATATGAGGTCCATATTTGTAGATCAGGAATCCCATTACAATTGGACTTACATACGTTGCTACTCTTGAGGCTAGTTGCTGGCATGATTATCTTATTTGTTAATTTATGTAAATGCTACAATTTCTTTTGTTTTTTGGTACAATTTCTTATTTAATGTTGTTTTGTTTCGTGACGACACATCTTCAATACTTCAAGTTAAGCGATGTTCCAAAGAAAATACTAATATTAAGGCATTTTCTTGAATAATTTTAAACGTTTCAAAATTTACCCTGAGCGATAAGCCTTGTGTAGATTTATTTAGTTATTTATTTATTTTTGGGTTACACCAACAAAGTGAACACTTACACATTTAATACCCAAGATATTACATTAAAATGAAAACTAAGTGTCACATCAATTACAGGTGTAAACTACATGCTGGAAGCGGCTACATGATAATACATAATAATACAGATGAAACAATTTGCTCCGAAATATATATCGTAACTGTGAGTTGCACCGTTACACTTTCCCTACATCTAGTAAACTAACTTCCGCAACTTATGCTGTGCCTATAGAACACGTAACTGATTTACCTAAAGCTACACTTGTGCATAATATTATGTCAGATAGCAATTCATAATGTTACGAGCATTGACGCCATTTTCATTCTACAATAGAGAGCAATTAGCCATTTATGATTTTTTTTCGTGAATCCCTACGAAAACGATCCAAGGTAAAAAATATTTTGACGGTGCCGGACAATATATTTATGAAAATATTATGTGTGCAAAAGCGAAAGTGTTCATGTTAACTGCTCGTAAACGTAATTACGGTACAAAACTAAGTTTCGTATCGCATTATTGAATGAGTAGTGTCTCTCTTTTCTTTATGGGGAAATATCACATACATAATTGATTTGGCAGACATAAAGTTTAAATCTATTATTAAAATGAATATTGTGAAGAAAGCTTATTACAAAGTAAATGATTACTTACTTGATGAGATGTAATTCTAGGTCTACAGTAACAAAATGTGTTTCAAATCGTAATATAAAAATTACATTTACTTTTGGAGATGGCTAAGCGAACCTCACTTTCACCGCTTCTTCTCCAAAGCAAAGCATTTTCCATATAGATGATCTGTCTTTTACGTTCTATAATAATCAACTTTAAACAAAGGTCATTCGATATTTTGTTACGCGCTAGAAATTAGTATGATGAGAGTACGCTTATTGCCATATAAAAGTGGTTTTGTTTTCATACTTCTTTGCTTGTATAACATATTTGTATCGTAAATTATATATTTTCTTGCAAATTATATTATGTTAGTTCCAGGTTACATTAAGAAAATATACGTACTGTAGACCATAAAACGACTTATAATATATAACATAATAAATATTACTATTTTTCAAATCGATACTTCAGTGCACTTATACATAAAATGCGTTATTATTATTATTTATGTATTAATTGAATTTATTCGCTGAGATAATGGCGCAAGCGTGAATAAAGTAACAAATATCAAAAACCTAATTTAACAACAATAATAAACTAGATACTTGTTCAAAATACTCAACCCAATAACAAATAAAAAAAAAATAGGAAATCTAGAAATATTTTCTGAGTTGAGAGATCATACTAAACATTTAATTTTTAAAGCAAACTAAATAAATGAATGTTTTTTTTTTCACACTCCCAGCGGTCGACAGCCACCGACGCTTTGGATAATTTACGGCACAGTAGAGCCGGCCACTCTGTTTCGCATATATATTAGCCTCCTTCACCTAGTTTAAAGAATAAAGATGATTGCCGCTTTTATGTTATTTTAGTGATCTTCGCAGTTACTTCGTTACAGAGAAAGTGAACAGCTGCGTTGCGTTATATATTAAAATATGGTCTAGGAATGTGATTCGTGTAGTTGTGGAAATTGTCGCTGCCTTTAAAAATAAGCGGCTCCGCGTGCTCCGAGTACTGCGAGAGTTCAAGCTTCCGGTTCCTCGGTTGGTCCGATTGTCTATTGCATCGATAGCTAGTTGCTAGCGTTTGCGATTGTTCGAATATATTTACAGGTTCAATATATGTTGTATCATGCTAAACCATGTATACTACAAACCCACGGCTTATTCAATTATATGTAATCGAAATTGTCATTTTTAATAAAGTGATCGACGATTCGGGCCTAGACAAATTTGATGTCAACAACTCTATAAAATATATTATTACAGAGAGTCAAGTTTGCGTGCAAAATACTAAAGATTTAATATATTATAGCCAAAAATTTGATGTTGGGTGAGATTCTCTGGTTGTCGGATGAAATCATAACAATTTCCTCATTTTGTACAATTTTAGAGAGAACCTTGTTATTCAATTGTTGTGATACGTGATCGCAACACGACTAAAACACCATTTTAAGTGTGTTATATTTTTGTAGTTTCATCTAAAAAAAAATATACCTATAATCAGCTGAAAATAATTCTGTTGGCAACCTTTAGGACGCGCGACGGACGCATGTGCGCAACAGCGAGTGAGCGCTAATCTTATCTAAAACAATCAGTTATCAAAAATCTGAGTATCTTTACGTCGCTGATAAATTCCTAAAATATATAAGTTTAAATAAGTAGTGTACAAGATAGCAAAAGTGGGTAAGGAGTAACAAAGATAAGGTGGCAGGCAACCGGTAGCGCGCAGGTCGCGCGCCGTCCGCGCGCCTCTCGCGCTGCGCCACTGCGGCGCGGCGTACCTGCAGCACGCGTTCACTTTCGCGATCAATCACGTAATCCTATTTATCACCGGTGTCCGTGTCTACTGAGCTCCGACCGAGTACTGATGTATTGCTGAAGTACACTCACGTCGATAAACAGTGATAAAAGATATCCTGGAGAACGACGCACGTCAGTCGCTCGACGCTCTCTTGATTACATCGCGTAGTCGTTGCTTTGAGAAGGAGTCTTAAGATATAGCACAGAATAATGGACATTATAACTGAATTGTTAACGAACCCATAAAAGTGACATCACAAGGACCACCCGCATTTTCAATCGATTCGAAAAATCAAGAGGTTATTTTTTATTATTTTGTTTTCTATTTATCTAGAAATATAATAAGGAGGAGCTGCATATCCATTCGGCCTACATATATAGTAAGCGAAGATCAAACAGGTGCGGCCGGGATCCGAATAGGTAACAGCCGCTAATAACAAAGTGCATGCTCGCACCTGGACTTCAAAGGACACGTCACGCAGTCGGTTCCGGTCGTTACTGCTAAATAGGAATATATAAACTTTGTCAGAGACTCTCTTTACTGTTTGATAAAATGTAACAGA
Source organism: Phocides pigmalion okeechobee (assembly GCA_018251015.1). Lineage (NCBI taxonomy): Eukaryota > Metazoa > Arthropoda > Insecta > Lepidoptera > Hesperiidae > Phocides > Phocides pigmalion. The sequence continues at coordinate 24,010 of DWON01001280.1, forward strand.
TTGATTATTAACCCTTTAATTCATGAATGCACTGAATACACATTGGAGCAGCTCAATATAGGATCATTCAGATCTGGTTATAGTGAAAGAACTGAGTTGAGCAGTGAGACATAAAAGAAATAAGCAAGGCTTTGTGGAGGTACGCGGTTGGCGGATGGGGGCCGCTTTTGGTGTTAAAAATTAAAATGAAAACAAGACTAATTTCGTTTTAATAATGTCAATATATAACAGATGTTGAATGTGATATAAAATATTAATTTTCATTAATATTTGTTGCCGGTCGTCACCGGACATCACCTATGCATACCTACACACATGCGTGACCCTTGATATTGTCTTAGTCTCTCTACCTTATTACTACTGGACGGGCTGAGGCTGACACGCAGCATTTCGATACGATTTTATGGATTTACAATTTATTTAATATATATGTTGGAGTCAGGTGGTCGATAAGAATGGGTATCTTCATCTTCAGACATTATTTGTAGGCAAAACGTGGGTATACGGGCAATTAACAAAGAAATGAAAGTCACTCAACCGATTTATTTTTCACAAATCACTAATTTAAAGAACTATTATAACAACGAGACGTAAGACAGTTCCTAGACGTGTTGTTCGCACAGTGGCATACCGTTCAGTAAGCGACTTCGCCAAGCAGAGCACGATCTAGACTTTGTTCGACAAAGTCTAGATCGTGACCCGATAACGCCATCTTGACCCGATAACGCTTGCGGCTCGTTTATCAATGCAACTCACGTAATATTGACCTCTCCGACATATAAATATAGTCTAAATTAAACATATCTTGAAATCAATCGTTGTACGTAAACTCTACATACGAGCAGCAATCATCGCGCTATCACGTCCGAGGCGAAAGTAACACTGAACGAAAAGAAGCGGGAGCACCGGTCTAGAGCATTCTGTTCGGCATCCCCGCTCCGGCAACCTCATTTATTACCTATATAGCACTACATAGACCTTTTCGTTGCGATCCACTTTCTTGGACCGATACCCGTATGTGTCTGTGTAATTTTGAAGACGTTTTACGTCGCAAGGGTTACAGCCCAGGAGACACAGGAGTCGCAATAGTACATCTGGCGCGTCTCCGGGTTCCACTCTTAACTACACTATCGGCAGTTCACTAACAATATTTTATATATCATGATACATTATATAGGTAACAAATTCTCTCGGAAAACGTTACCAAATTAGCTGTTATAAATTCTCATATAGCATATACAATACTTAAATACTGTCTGTTTGTT
>DWON01001281.1:0-25268 GCA_018251015.1 Phocides pigmalion okeechobee
TTTGAGATTGGACGTGGTTGTCCATGGGCTGCAGTGATCATTTAACATCAGGTGGCCTGCATGCCCGTTTCTTACTCTTTCATAATAAAAAAAAACTGGTAATTACTAACCGGTATGGTCACCGTTGTGCCAGTCTGCGTCGAATGACTGAATTTAACTCCAACGACCACAAGGCCAGAGGATGATCCCAATCACTGGTCGCTCATAACATACATACATACATTTAGCGATAACCGCATACATATTTTCGATGACACCTACATATTATGATACGGTTTTAGTATTAAATACGCAGTGTACGTATTATTAAACTTTTTTGTATTTGGTGTAATCAAGGTATTTTATACCGCAATTAAATGAACAAATAGCAAAAACAATGGCCAAATAGAAAAAAAAAACAAACGATAGAATAAATATAAAAATAAAAAGTACTGTTAGGCACTCGCGGATTTTCGTAATTTACATCGTAACTATATTTTTTTATAAATGATCTGAACGAAAAAGCAGATTTTCCACTTGATGGAAAATAATCACGTTCGTCTATGGGCACTGTAACATTAGAGATGTCACCTATGCATCGCAAGGAGAGCTCTCTTTTGTAACTTTTTTGACTATAGCAAAATAGTAAATAGTGAAACCCTACATAGTGAAAGTAAGATTCTAGCCTCTCTAATCACTAGCATGTCAGACTTTTCATAGTTATGTATTTATTAGAAAATATTTATATAATAAAATACATCGTGAGCAAATCTGCAAACCTGAGATTTTTCTAAAAGTTGTTAAGGAACTGTGAAGAACGCTTAAGAAGTTATTTTGAGAAGAGATAATGAAGATGGGCATGAGCTGTAAAGACATCGCGATGGATAATAAACTGGAAAGGGTTAAGAAGGACAATATTGCAAGCAAAGTATTTTTTAAATAAACAAAGGAGAGGTTAAATAGAAATAAAACAAAAGTGTAAGGTCACCGGTTTCGCGGAATGGAAAATACGATGACGTCTACTATTTTGAAACTGGAAAGATACGAAACTTGAATCATCAGCGGCGAATGCAGGCGTAAATATAAAAAGAAATGGAGGCATATACTTTTATGAATTGAACTGGAAAATGTAGAAACACGACATGTAATTGGGTGTCAGGGTATTATCATCCACAGATACGCATTAACTTTGTGTAGACTCTCACCTGAAGTCGATTAAAGATGTGTTGCTGAGGACTAACCTTAATTGTTGCCGCATATCACACCTTAGAAATAGTGAGCTACTTAGACGTTATAAAATTATAAGTTTATTTTAGAATAACTTACTTTAAAATTACTATTATTTTTAATTATAATCTGGACTAGCTGTGTTCGTCATCGTTTATTTTACATTATTTTGAAATCGTGAAACAACCAGGCATACATGCATCCAATGATTACTTATATTTCTCGCCCAATTTACAAAAAACTTAACTTATTATACACAAAAACCTTCCTCGGGTATCACTTTACCTGTTGTTAAAACCGTGGGAAAATCTGTCCAGTACTTTTTGAGTTTATCACGAACAGACAAGCCGACAGACGCGATGGGAGACTTTATTTTATAATATTTATATATAAATATATTCAGAAAAATAAAACATGTAATTTTATCATAATTTTCAAATCATGAAACGTATATACTCTACCAACTTCAATCTGTCGGTTTCATATGAAGTATACTTATTAAATTTCTCTCGCATGCTTTATAAAACGATTATAGAAAGTAATTTCACAAATAATTCATTTAGACATGTACATAAAGTAAATATCCATTCCTATCCTTGAGTTTAAGTTTGTTAGTCAAATGTAAGTTGTCAAGATGAAAGACACTCTGCAAACTGCCCCACTTGCCGCGATAAGTCAAGGTTATGACATACACATTACTAGTACTAGACGCTAGTATACTAGTGTTATAGGTATTTCACGTATCATATTTAACTTCGATCAGTCAATTAGAAGTAAAATAAAGCTATTAAATTAATGAAAAGCTACATTGAATTTGAAAGAGATCTGATAATTTTTAAACAGAATTTTAATCAATCATAATTAAACTTATCGCAACGAGACGACTTCATTCGTCCTCGTATTGTGATACCACAGATAGACACATAAACATTCAGATAAACGGAAATACAGTGCAATTTAATTTCATTTAATTTAATTTTTCGAAGTTATGTGCGTTTTTATATCCTTTTATACGTTTATGGTGAGGACATTTGCATGCTGAATTCTCCATAAAGTTTGTGGCGAGTCCTAAGGTTCACTGGTAGAGAATAATTTTAGCATTGAGTTGTCTCCCTAACTCCTCGACAACTGTCATATTACCAACAATTTATTTATTTATTTATTCGAACGCCAACAAAATGTACACTAAAACAAACAAGAAGTATAAAGCAACAGTTTACCGAGAGTGAATGTCATTACAATTACAGGCGAGGATTTCTAGAACTCAAGGATAAAAGAAGATTTATTTACATTATCTTGTAACGAATTATTGTGAAATTACATTTATTTAAGCGTGTTATGAGTAAACCATGCGAGAAAAAATTAATTTGTTCCTATACTTTGTATGAAAACCTCGTCCACAGTTGTAGTGCATCGGTAGGAGAGGTGCGGTTGCCGGCTACACTTACAAGTGAGACGACCGTCTTGGGAGTACCAAGCTTGCTTGCGCAGGAAGCAAGGACTAATCAGCGAACATCTACATCATCAGGTGCATAGTACCGCATGTATGTACGATATCAGAAGACTTTTATCAATTTGGACGTAGATGTTCATGGACTGCAAAGACTAGTTTACATTAGATGACTTGTATCCTCGTTTCCTACTTTTATTCAAATTTATATTCAAATATTTTATTTCAATGGAAGGTACATACACTTAATAAATTTCAAGGGTACAATGTACAATCAGTACATCGGCTTTGAGCGCCCTGTTGGCTTAGGTTGACGGGAGAAAAAAGTCGGCGGAAAAACGACAACATAAAAAATCTCAAAGGAAAAGTTTACCAGTTCATACTTACAAAGATGGGGAATTATGGGTTTTATCTTTCTCATTCTGAGAGACCTATGCAAAACAGAGGAATAGTTATTATTGTGAGTTTGGCAGGATAGTTATTACAACCTATTAGTTGCCGATATGTTTGGGATTTTTTCAGATCATTCAGGATTTTGGTCCAATTTAGGGTTGCGTTAAATTCGCGCTAGTCATATGTGGCAGTGACCGCTCAACGTCAGGTGGACTGCGTGCTCGCTTCTTCCTGCTATTAAACTATAGTCCTCGAAAATCAGAGGTGAACGACCTTCGAAATTCAAAGAACTTGTCTATTAACGCAGGCGCATCTATTCTTCTTTTATTTATGCCTTTATCAGTTACAAGGTTTTGGTCGCAGTTACTAGCCCAAAGTAAATTACGAAATTTCATCCAAACTCCTTCTTAGAGGTGGAATTGTGTTGATTCCGTGTTTTTGGTTCTGCGTTGATCAACTGCCTAAAGTCATCTACCGCTTTTGTAAATATAGATTTATGTATCAGATATTAACTAATCAAAACTATACATAATCAGAAAATAAATTTTTAACTAAGTAAATGAAATAATGTTAAATGTTAAGACTACTATTTTAATATTCAAGTCGGTTATACGGAACCGACCATGCATATAATAATGCAGAAGAATTTGTGAATGCATGCCGAAAGAAAGTCTTGCCACTTTTACTTTTGAAGTGATAAAGGCTAATGATCTCGAGAAACAATTATTGATTTGTATAACATTCTCCTTGTACTTGTGGAAATACACTATACCTATATTACTTACCAAGTAATTACAGTATCAGATTTCAATGTCATTTTACATATAAAACCCGAGGCAATTTAAAACTTGACCTGTTAAATGCATGCCTTCATCGCAATCGTCTTAACACGACATATATATTTTTAATTTCCTTTGTTTTAAACTGTCAATATACCTACTGTTTATTTATAAGTAAAATACGTAAACGTATCATATGTTCAACAAATCATATGGTTCCAAACAATATACAGGAAGGAATAAACATATTAATTAGTATGTATTATAATTACGTTTCAACAAAGCGAACTAAAATTAATGGTAGAGTCGTTTCTATGATTTTTTTGATTTGCTTTATACACAGTTTTATGTTTATAATTGTCATTAAGTAAATTTAAATGTTCCTTACCAACGATATATAAAATATGCAATGATATATCCAGGCCATAATAGGACTCCCTATTCACTGAGACGATTCACAAACATTATAAACCACTGTTACAGCTTTTTTATAATCGCAAACTGTATAATGCACACACATGTTCCCACATGATCATTTAAAATAGATTAAACACAGAATACTGAAGCGAATGTACTGGTTGTAAGCCTGTTGAGATAAGACATGCACCTGACGGTACGACCAAGTGACAACTGGCCGAATGACCGACAAGGCACTAATCGTTTGGCATTGCCGTCGTAACCAACGTATGATGAGCTGTGTATTTAATTGTGACATTTGCGTGATTCCCCCAATATATGCGACGGTTGGTAGACATTTCACAATTTGTCAAATTTCCACTCAATTTGAGCTATTCACGAGTACTCCTCAATTGGATAGTTGGCGCAATGAGTGCGGGCTCTATTAATGTGTTCGAAATTAGTATTTAATGTGTAGAACGGAATTTAAACGATCACTTTAAAATGATAATTAACATTCAATTAGTTTTTGACATATAATATTTTTTTGGTTTATTTAGTTGACAAGAGGCCAGAATCAAGAGACAACAGTTACTAACGAGTTTAAGAGAGTTACAGCAATTAATATTATGAGTACAATGGGCATGAACTAGCTTAGTCCTTTATTATAATTAGTTTTAGTGTATTTAATGTTTTATTTTTAAATACAGAATATAAGTAAGAAAATTCACTAAATTATATTTTAATTAATCTCCAACAAAAATGTGTGTAGCCTGATGATAGCTCGTTAAATAAACGAACCGATTTTAAAATGGTCCATTTAAATTAATCTTAATTAATCGGGATTTATGTGACTTAATAGGCGATTAATCGGGATTTGTGGTAATATTAAAACTTTAAATTTCCTTGGTGTGGTATCAAAATACGTTTATATTTTGGTTGCTTTGAAATTTTCTTTTTTCAAAATACTTACTAAAAATCTCTCAGATAGATGCGCATAGACGCATAGTAGATGCATATCAAGTAGATGCATATAGGCGAAGTTATACATTATGATTTAAAAGTTTTTATTCATAACGGGTACTCATGATTAACGCTTTTTAATTGACAATATTTCGAACCAGTGGCATGGCTCGAGGTTACGGATTAACAGACAGTATTAAAATAAGTAAATAGCCTTAATCGTGAGTAGCGTTATAATATAGTAATATGAAAAAAATCGCGATGATTAAAATCGGATGTACCTAACTCTTTTTTATTAAATAATGTAACGTTTTATAAATAACAGTCAATTTTCAATATTATTAGTTCAAATTTGTCAATACGGACTATGCTTGTTGTTTGTTTGCTGCAATATGTTTTATATGCACGACAAGGTGCATATCTCAGCACAATTAGAGGCTGCGTATACCGTGTTACGATAATGTATTGTGAACTATGGGACCTAATTGTCAACTCTGTCGTTGTATGTTTACCAGCTGTCACTTGTCGATGATATTAGAGAGAGTATATTTAACATGCCCTCAGAAAAACGGAATCTGCACATGATTTAATTTATTAACTTACTGTCAAGAAGAATGGTTTATCACCTCTTAAAGTAATTGACAACAAACATAAAAAAGAAGAAAAGGAAACTAACTGACTAATTATCATAAGCGTTTCCAAACTTCGGAAACCGTGACTACTAGTGGTCACCCATCCTAATGTCACCAAGCCAAATGTCACTCAACTTGACGGTTACGATCAACAAAAGTCGCGTCGCTATGCAAGGTAATTAACCATGCGCGCGGAAATTCATGTCCTTGGACAATAGGTGTGTAAAGTATCATGTCTTAAATGAAAATAATTCTTACATGGGTGAATTCATCTATCGGTCCTTGGAAGTCTATCGATAGTAGAAAAGGGAATTTTCATAGCAGAATTGTCTCATGATGTAGTATTAAAATTTGCGCCCGCTCTCTTCTGGAATTTGGTACGCTTAAGGTTAACTGTGTATTAAACTGACGTCATGAGTGTTCCCATCCGTCTACTGACGTCATGAAGTCGACTGGCTCAGAGTAATACCACAGTCATCCCAAGTACATAAAACACAATTTGCCTTGCGCATAAATGAGTCCATTGTCGGTACATTTATGTCAGCTTTGTATATATTTAGGAGTGAGGCTTCTGTACGTGGAACAATTATTTATTTTGTGGTCGTAGTAACCGCAATTGGTTGTGGTTTTCGGTGACGGTAATAGATAAATTATTTCGTTCGGAAACAAATAGCTAATACCATAAGATTGACTTCCTTAATCACCTACGCCATCATGGAAGAAAGAATGTGGGGGTTATTTAAAGATATCATGTGGTTGCTTGTTAGTATAATATCAATTTGCAGTATAATTTGTATTAATAATCACAGTTTAAAGTTCCTTTGTCGCGTCTGTCTGTTTGTATGCGATAAAATCAGATCTAAATTTATGGGGGTCTCACCAATAGTCGGAGTGATTCATGAGGATGGTGGTGCATAATTTATAAAGATTTTATGTAAATGTCCAATAAAACAATTTTTGGTGAAGATGTCAGAAAAATCATGCCGTCTGGGAGATTTATTGGTGTAAGCCGCTTAACCAATGCTATATGAACTCAATTTATGACGGAATTATTTATCTTAAGAAATGTGCATAAGGTTTTACTAACTGTCACCCATTTAAATCCCGAACGTGACAGACGGTATATGTTGATGGAAGAAGTTGTCCTGCCGTTGCCGCAGCTTCAAAGACACATTCTTCTCCTTTTTACTCGGATAATTGCTAGAGGACTTATCCATCAGCCTTTATGTGTCTACTGCTGGACATAAGCCTCTCCTAGATGGCGCCACTCAGACAGGTTCTGCCCTCTGCATCCAGCAGTTTCCTACTATCCTTATGAGGTCGTCGGTCCACCTGGGTTGGGGACGCACTGTGCTCTTATTGCCCAGACGAGGTCGCTACTCAAGGACCATTCTGCCCCATTGCTTGTCCGATGGAAAGGGACTTACCGTCTCCGGTAATATGCACCAACGGGGTGAGGACTTGCAAAAGCTACGTTAGGTTCAACAGTTGTCCTTCCGATCGCTTGTTAATCGTCTACAATATTCATAAACCTGTGTCTATCACATTACTACTAGTTTTAATAAATTAGTTTTTCAATTCGATTTATACTTAGTAACACATTGTTTACATATTTTCCTACTCACAAACCAATCAAAATGTTTTACTGAGACAATATTATGAAGTAGCACATGCATCTGTGTTTATATACAGAATAGTATAATCAAAGGTTAAATACCTATTCTAAACGAGACACGTTTTTCTGACAATTATGATGTTATCAGTTTAATTGGTTACCCGACAACCTCGTGAGTACCTACAATACTTGCGTGATGTTCAATTATGTTTACTACATATAATAAATTGCATTTATTTGTACTTTACTACCAACTATCACATATGGCATATATAAATCTATAATACTCGGATCGTCCTCGATGTTTGGCGGGAAATAGGGCTTATACTCTTAATTCTTTTCGGGAAACGAGTACTCGGTATCCCTTTTTATAGTAAAACGCGGGAGACGAGTTTACTCCTTTTAGTGGGCGTAGTGGTAAGGCACAGGTGACTTATAAACAAGGGACTCTAAATGTTATCTATATTCTATGGTACCCGATTTATCTAAAATTAAAAAAAAACCGCACTACGCCTGATTTGGCGGGAAAATGTCCGAGTAAAATTTAATATGTGCATTTCAATCAAGATGCGTTCTAAAGGTAAAATTCTGTTGTATATAACTTGTTTATAGGCTTTTAAACTTTGAAGACGCCTTAAATAGCTCTCAAGTGAGCATGGATGTTCCTTGCAACGTTTTCCTTAACGGTTGATGTGATAATTATATAATAACTAATCTCATATGCAAATAACTTCAAAAGGATTGTAACCATTATAACAAGATCCCCCTAGTGCCAAGTTTTTAAAAACAGTTGGGTTGTTTTTTTCTTAACAGATTGCAGTTATTGCTATGTATTAACTACAGATCGCACAAGGAAGTACTAAGACTGCACTTACAAATACATTATAGATTTTTTATGTGAGAAGAGTAGCAAACGAGCATGCAAACCACCTGATGTTAAGTAGTCGGAGCGAATAGACATCCACATACAACTACAAACACGACCGAAATTCTATCTACGCTCGAACGAAAATGCGTTGCTACTCCTGAGGACTAAGATGGTCGCCTCACTTTAAAGTGTAGCCGACAACCGCACCTTTCCAATCGAAACACATGTAATGCTTTACGGCGGATTGTGAGGGCGGCGATGGGACCTCTCCGGTCGAACTATATAACGAACCACCATCGAAAGTTTGAGAGGTTTAGATGGTTTGAGGCTAGATGTAGCGACATCCTTGGGCTGCAGCGACCACATTACGTCAGTGGAGCTGGATACTCGGATGCTACAATTTCTAAAAGAAACTCTAAAAGGCTACGAACATTTTTTTATAGGCTACCATAACGTCATCTTAATTTTTTCTTGAGCCAGTGACGGGCAATGAAATATGAGTAAATGTATAGACACAAGACACATAGACAAACAATAATGTTACATAAGAGAAAAAAGAAGAAAAAAATATATTGCGATGTAAAAAAAGCGTGGGGTGCTTTTTCAGTGATCTATTGACACCACGCACCCCAAGCTTTTTTACATTGCAACATATTTTTTTCTTATTTATACTTTCTTAGTTAGATTTTATGAAACCGTGTTTTTTAGTTTTTTTTTAACTATTATTTATTTTTCATTCTTTTTTTTTTTCATATTATTGCATTGTCATCCGTCCTTGATGCGTGTGGAAGTTTCAAATTTATCAGACTTCTGGAAATGGGTGAAAATTATGTTCAAAGAATCTGTTACATACATAGATACAAGCTAATAAAAGCGTGTTAATAATGAGGCGTAAGTTGACGTTGCAGAAATGATTGGAGTTGAAGATAACTGATATGAACACAACAATAATTTAAACCTTTCAAATATATCTACTGTCATGCGTTGAAGGATTTTTTTCTTAAATTACATAAAACGTTATTTAGTACATTTTTTGTGTCTTCATTACTACACATAGATATATAAGTAGATTCATAATAACTAAATTAACCTCTAAATATTTCTGTAAATATATAATTGTGCACCACAGTCTTGAGAAACATGGCGTTGATAACTGGCGAACAAGATAGCGATGAACCATTATGTCAAAAAGTTCACTAGCTCTTTTCTGCGTCCCCAATTTTATTTCTTAAATTTGATAGAGGATGTGTATAAACATGCTAACAGTATTTAGCAGAACAAAGGAAAAGAATTGGTCTCGACATGAATGTGTTACTTAGCGGTCGTTCTTGACAAGGCTGGTTGAACGCGCCGAAGTGAAAGTATGCGAAGTTTTTATTCTCGTGTTTATTTATATCAAGAACTTGTTCTACTCTCTCTTAACTGCTTGTATCGTATCCGTACCTATTAAAATATATTGTATATAATCATTTGATCAGATACGAATGTATATGCAACCGGCTGGTTGTATATACATTCGTATCTGAATGCTTGGCTTGGGAGTGAGATTGTTTTTCGAAAGAATTTGCTACTTTAATGAAATACTAGGTTGTATAATAAATTTCTTAGAAAATAGTAAAACATATTTTTGCAAAGTAGTAGAACAACAGTTCGACCGGGAAAGTACCACCGCTGCCCTCATAAACCGCCGTAAAGCAGTTTTTGTATTTCAGTCGGAGCGGTTTCCGGCTACACTTGTCAGCGAGGCGGCCATCTCAGTCCTCAGGACTAGCCATTCTTGCACGACATTAGGCAGGACTTTAGTTTTATTCGAGGTAGGACGTGGATGAGCTGCAAAGATCATTTAACATCAGATGCTCTTGTCATTTGCTAAATATCCTACATAAAAGTGACATAGAAATGGTTTATTATAAAATGAAAAATTACTTTCATAATAAAAACTTAAGATCTTAAATATCCCCAGATCCACTGGTTCCCTATTTGGAAATTCCATTTTCATAGAAAATATATGTATGTTTCTTAACGTCTTAAAAAATACACCTTAAGATTCATTGTCAGAATATTGAAGTTTGAGAAGAATTCTGTAAACATTTTATCTCTAAATATTATAAACCTCCGTCGCGTCTATCTGTTCATGATAAACTCAAAAATACCAGACGGATTTTCTCATAGTTTTCGACAACAGGTAGAGTGATTCCGGAGGAAAGTTTTGGTGTACAACAAGTTAAGTTTTTTTGTAGATTGGGCTAGACATTAAATAGTTAAATTCAATATATTAATTCAGACGTACGAAATAGATGTTTCTAATTGTTAGTATTTGCAACTTGGTAATGTTTGGATGCGTGTATGAAAGAAAAATAATATAATTACCCGAGCGAAACTGAGCCAGGCCGGTAGTTTTCAATAAAAATATTTTGATAGTTTTTAATGTGCCACTTCCCAGATTGAATTATAAATACCTACGCTTCTCATACAATATCTACTAATAATCTAAACGTGGCATTGTTTTCCGTCACAACTGGAAATCCTGTGACTCTGCTGAATAGTGAATTAAACAACATTTTGCAATGATTTTCCATCTAGTTTGTTATTCACAAAACTTAACAGTATTGCATCTGTTGTGACCGAGGACAGACGCACGTTTTTTCCCGATTTTATGGGTTTTCCTTATTGTACCATGTAAACACAATTGTATTAAAATTACTCAACGCGCCAAAGAACGCCTTGGGGGTATTGTGAATCTGAAGATTAAAGGAAAAAATATAATATGACACATTGTCTCTTTTTTGTTTATTAATAACTTAGATCGTGATGAAGAAGTGTGTAAAACCCACTTTGAGTAGTTCGTAAACGATCGACAAGTTGCAACGGAAGGTGTGGTCGCGAATAGGATGGGTGGCTTGAACTAGTGGAGTGGCAAAGTTCAAGGACACTTCCATTTTTCATTTGAACGTACCTTACGTTCAACAGTCTAGCTCGTGAGATCTTATCCTAGTCCTTAAATGTTATCCTAGGTGGTATGGACTATTTGAAAACATTGTTTTAAAGGTGGAAGAACTACAGTTCGACCGGGAAGGTACCAACGCCGCCCTCATAATCGATTATCGATTGGATCGATTGGAGAGGTGCGGTTGCCGGCTAAACTTTGAAGCGAGGCGTCCATCTTAGTCCTCTAGAGTAGCAACGTATCTATGGTCGAGATCAGATAGGATTTCGATCGTTTTTGTGGTTGAACTAAGATAGATATCTAAGGGCAGCGACTACTTAACATCAGGTGGTTTGCATGCTCGTTTGCTATTCTTCTCACATAAAGTCGACTATTTCACTAGTCCATATGTAAAACATTCAATTAGCATTACCATTGAAGAAGCATGAGAGTATGTTCCATACTTGCTGTAACCTTTTTGAAGGAACCACTTTAGGGAGAGACCAAAGGGCCACAGGATACTTATGGCAATAAATTATTTAATGTCTCTGTAATATTAAATATAAAATTAATATTTTACAACTGTTTACTTGTAGTTCTGTGTTGACACGCTATTCTGTTTATATATCAGTAATTAACGGTAACTTAATTGATATAAGAGTAATTGATTTAAGTTATGATAAACATTTTTTATTATATGTCTCCCGAATAAAAAAACGGGGAACAGGGGATTGCATGAGCGTTCCCGCTTCAGGATGGTCATATACAGCAGAGTAAAAATTCCTATTATACGATGTGACATCACTGTCTTCGGAAAACAATAGTCTGCAAGGCTCGACGTAACGAGACCATTTTACGTGGGGAAATCCGTCACGGGTACTCCAACGCGGGAATGAGTGAGTGGTTATACTAAATTCCTACTGACTAAACCCTTCGGTATTTCTCTCAAGGCCCTACGTTTTGATCATCTTCCGCAGTCTTGTCCCAGGTCGTCTCAGGTTTGTTACCCCCATCTTATCCTCGACAGCTTCGTTTTTTATGTTTGTTATATATTTCTTTAAACCAGAACATACGCACAAAGACAAAAACTCACACACAGAACCGAACAAAATAACTGCTGCTATCTGGCGGCAATTTTTACGCCATATATATAACTATATATGGTTAAGTTTGTTGTTGTTTGATGTAAGTTTTGATTCAAGTAGTGTGTTAAGTCAAATTAATTTTTTCGAGGCAAAATTCTCAGGAGATCTACATATGTTTGATCAATTTCAGATTGGAATCAGTTGCTCACTGTTACATATAAGTAGAATACATACCTAATATATATTTATTGTCAACTTAGCTGAAATAGTACACATCAATGCATATCAATACGTAAATACATTAATGTGTGTCATAACATAATCAGCAATACCTTTTTTTTTAATGTAAAAGAGTAAGAAGCATGCATGCAGGCCACCTGATGTTAAGTGGTCACTGCAGCCCATAGACAACAACGTCCAATCTCTAACAGAACAGAAGTTCTATTTAAGGATGGACGCGGATGCGTTCCTACTCTTGAGGATTAAAATGGTCGCCTCCAATAATGTGTATCCGGCAACCACACGTCCCCAACCGAAACACAATACGTGAAGAACATGTTGCTTTACGGCGGGTTATGAGGGTGTCGTATAACAGCACGCAAGCCCGTTGGCTGTAGTGGCTAATAAACATACGTTGACACGTCATTATTTCATACAAAAAATGATTTGATTTCAAAAATGTATTGAAACGAAAAAAAACACGTATGTATGCACTTAAATAAAATATCTTTATTAAAAGAAACTTTTGACTAGTACACAATAAATATGATAATGAAAAGCCAAAATTGTGATGACAATTACTTACTACAATAAATATCTATTATATAAATACGTAGCGATAAATGAAAATTATATCTATTTAAAGAAATAATATTAAAATTATTACAAAACCGACTTACTCGGTTTTGAGTTGTCCTTTTTAAAATACGAAATAACCTAGTCTCTTATAAGTATCAAAAGATCTTAATTCGTGATAATTATGTTATTAATCGATTGTTATTACGTAATTTTCGTTACATTTCATACATTTATAAATTATTGTATATTGTAATAACAAACATTACAGTTTCCTTGAGTAAAAAAACAAAGCAAAGGTTTATTAAAGTTTAAAATGAAAACCAAAACATAAGCGATACGGCGAAGTATCTCTCATATTCGTCGTTACGTTATACTCTGAGATCACGTCTTAGTTAATAAAGATCACAGCAATGTACTAATTGGCAACAGGAATCTTATATATAATAAAAAAGTTTTTAACTGCATACAAAGCTTCAAATGTAGCTAAGTACCTAAAATATGTGGCTAAATAACACGAGTGAATTATAATATGAAAAAAAAAACTATTTTTTAGAAAGATACGTTATAAAATACGCTAAAGAGAACTGTTTTGCTATAAAATATGAATTGCTGAATCACAATATAAAATTATTTTAATGATGTTATAAAGAACAGAAAAATCGTCAGTGTCGCTGGCTTCTGAGGAGAGCTCTACTTCCTATTACATATTGCATTATTATATAAAAAGTCTTAGATTAACCAAAGATTGCAAGTATTTTTATTGGACAAATATCATTTACATTTGGATAAAGTTAACGGAACTGCATCAATAGTGATAAGCGTGAAGTGAGAATCTTTGGTCAGAGAAGCAAATTTTAATACTTGTATTTTTTGAAAAGACAACAATTTTAAAGTTACTGTGAGTTTTATTAAGAGAATGCTTGCACAAACAAAAAATAATAATAATAAATAAGAAGAAAAATAACATACTCTTTTTGTTTAAACGATACCTAGTAATATAGCAATATGTTAATCTCCTATTTATTAATAATAGATTTAAATGAATACCTAATAATTTGCTATTGATTCGACAAACAAATACGTTTAGATGCAAGATTTTGCATCTTGATTTACTTACAACTTAGTAAAAAATAGATTTCAAGGTATTGTGGGCACGTATTCCAGATATATTTTTTTATTATGAAAGAGTAGGAAACGGGCATGCAGGCCACCTGATGTTAAGTGGTCACCCATGGACAACCACGTCCAATCTCAAACAGAACAGAAGTTCTATTTCAGGATGGACGCGGTTGCGTCCCTACTCTTGAGGACTAAGATGGTCGCCTTCAATAATGTGTTTATACATATATATGATATCTTTTCCTTAAGCAATTATTCGAAGTTTTACAAGTATATTTCATTGTGGATAAAGCAACAATAGATAGTTGTTATATGAATATAGCAATGTTGTCACCGATACATTTAAATGTCATCGATATTATTTATATTTTATCGTCAATATTGTCAAGAATTTTACGATTATTTACTATATAATACTATTATATTATAACCGTTTACGTTCGTCTGATCTCATCTTTTGAAATGGTTATAGTTTTTTGTTCAAGCCGTAATAAGGAGCTTGACCATACTATTACTAACTCATCCAACCAATTGTTAATCAAAAAATAGACCACAAATTGTCGTGATACGGCTACTATCTAATCCTAACAAAATTGGCACTACTTCATAGCCCATAAACTAACAAATTACAAGTCAACAATACTCACAAATTGCTCAGTGCGTTGATGAAAACAACATGAAACCCCACTCGGTACTTTTTGACTTTATCACGTCTAGACAAACAGACAGACGCGACGGGGAGATTTTGTTTTATAATATGAAATGAGTCATCGCAGTCAGTATGGTTAAACAGACGGCCGATGTAACATATACGTTATATGTTACATATTTAATAATTATTATTTAAATATTATGTAGGTATCCATGTAATTTGATTCGAGGTGATACAAGAAGCATAAATTATTTTTAATTACGCTCTGTCAGTATGTTTAAAATATTTATCACTTCAATAATGCGTGTTCTATAATTTTATGAAGATACTCACTTTATTACGTGTAAAAAAATTGAGTATCATCTAATTTTAATCGACTTAATAAGAACTAAAATTAAATCACTGCTACTAATACTTTCATAGACTTAGGGACATCTAAAGAATATGAAGGTGTCTTAAACTATCTGTAATTTGTATCTAAGTTATCAATTAAATAATAAACTTACAATAAATCTATACGCTATTAGTACTAATTGTATCTCATGAGTTTTCTGTAAACTTGGTTGATAAAAATGACAGGCCGAATTGTTTAAGGGTTCCTTAAGCTTTAGTGCTTTTCGAAGCAGACATGCTCTTGTCATCGGGATTTAATCTAGACAGAATGGCAGGAACGTGCTTGTATTTGCAAGAGCAACAAGAGGGTATTATGGCTTTTATTTGTTCTTTACCCTTGCCATCAAGAGTTTCTACAAGGACTTCCCATGTATTGTACATTTGCTCGCAAGATGTTTCGAACAAAGGAACTGGTAAGAAGGGCTTGAAGCAGGAACTGCCGGTTGATCTGAAAATAAGGAAAAATAATCTTAAACTATTATTTCACATGTTTGTCAATCTAACTCATTCCTGACCAACTCAGATCGATTTTGCTCTACTATTTTAGTCTATCTATTACTCAAATCTATTAGTCTACTCTGTTGTTCCCTTAAAGGTGAAACGAAGAAGTATATATGCTATCCCTCACACGTGGGTGGATACTGCCGCTAACGGAAATCGGTAGCTACTTCATATAAAATAGGACTCCCTATTTTATATGAAGACGACGATAATCGCTTCATAACTGAGTCGGTAGCCATACCTTTACATTGATATGCTGTATTGCGCATTCATATTTTCTAAGTAAGTGTAAGATGTGGAACGAGCTTCCTACTGAAGTATTTGCAAAATGTTGTGACATGGTGTTCTTCAAAAAAGGCGTAAAGTAACCTAATTAAGAAATTCAAGGAGATGTATTCGTTAGTGTTGCAAATATATATCGGCGACAGTGATTGCTTTCTATGAGGCGTCCACGTTAGGCTATTTAAATACGAAAACAAAGTAAGGATTGCATCATGACGTGATAGTGGTTCCCGGCTTGAACCGGCTTGAAGTGTGATCGGATTCTATTCTATATGGAATTGATTACAGCTGTTTGTAGGTGGCAGTGAACACTTACCATCAGAAAACGGCATATTCGTCTGCTTCCTCACATCCATATAAAACCATGAATTATATATTATAATAATAATATATGTATTCATTCATTCATGTACAGTATGTTTATACTTACTTGCAGATGTCAGATCGGACGCGTTGGACGAAGCCTTGCTCGGGGGCTTGGATTACAGTGCGCCATGGCTCGTCCCTCTTGCTCCTGGCCTTGTACAAGGGATCATACTGAAAACAAATATGTATGTACATATATTTTTAAAGAAACTGCAATCTTTACAGTTACATTGTCCATTTGTCATTTGCCCAGTTACTCGTCTACAATTAATATATTAAATTGTTCATTGATTTTTAGCAAAGTAACTTGAGAAAGAAGAATTAAAAAATTATGGTATATATTTATTTGGCTCTCCAGTGACATTTTCAGTTCTTTCTGCCCGTCTTTACATGTCTGCCACTGTCATGTGTCTTTCTGTTCATTTTCCATCTCTGTTTCTATTATTCTTTATCCTCTTCATCTCTTTATCTGTCCCTCCGTCTTTTTATCGGATCGTGTGTCAACCTGTTTGTCAACCGGTTATATTTCTTCAACCCAAACTCAAAAATGACTTCACGGCTAATTACAAGGGGTTGAGGAACTTCCCCGGTCTCTATTAAACCACCAAATTAAAGTGTACAACAAGAAGTAATTCAATTATTAACATAGCCTCACGATCGCACGATAGATCAAGATTAAGTATTACGGAGAACATATTATTTGGTAACGTATAGGTAATCGTTAGATATACGTATAAATAGTCAAGTATTATTAAAAAACCAGTTTTCGACCTTGCAAAAACGATTAGCTTTATGGATGGTTGCTTGCATGTAATATTTTTATGTCTCGTGAATCACTAATTCAATCTACATATTGCCGACTAGAACAAGGCAGCTACGACTATAAACAAACTAACCACTTCCTGTTAACGTTGCACGATATATAAATAAAGTAAGTTAACGCATTATCGATATTTTTTATTATGAAAGAGTAAGAAACGGACATGCAGGCCACCTGACGTTAAGTGGTCACGGCCGCCCATGGACAATAACGTCCAATCTCAAATATAACAGAAGTTCTATTTGAGGATGGACGCGGATGCGTTCCTACTCTTGAGGACTAAGATGGTCTCCTCCAAAATTTATGCTTTGATCTATGCAAATAATAAAATTGCAAGTGATCGATATCTCTACATAGAAAGTATATAAGAAATACTATGCTTAGGGATTTTAAGTAACGCTTTAATTGCGTAATACAAAACAATCGTTGTTACAATTTTGGTCTGTCTGTCTATACGTTTGTGCACGCTATTCTCAGAAACGGTTGAATTCGTCGTCTCATTTACTTCGGTGTATAAATAATAAAGTTGTACTAATTTTTACGTGACGTGTGAATACTCGCGTTATTATTATAATAAATTATGTATTACATAGGCGCGCGCTATGCAGTCTCATCCTAAAAATACATTGATCTGTTTTCTCAAACGCGTTAAACGATAATATATTTTCACGATGCAAAGAAAGTTGATTTATGTAACATTATGATGAAGTTAGTATGAAATTGAATTTCACCTATCATTTATATTATGAAGTTCATTCTGAAGTTTGTAATACACTAGATAAAACGTAATAAACTGTTCTGAAACTAAAGACTATAAAAATAAAATAGGTTTCGTTCACATATCGCAAGTCGTGTTCACAGACTTATATCGTAACAGACAGACAGACATACGATTAGGTCTCTGTATCGATAATTTTTAAATGAGATTTAAAAAAATTATTTAAAATACACACAAAGTTTAACGGCTTTTTTTAAAGGTAAGCTTAAAGTTAGTAACTAATAAATAACATTTGAACTTACCGTAGTTTCAAACTCGCAGTCGTCGGTCAAACTGATGTCGCCTTGACGGTTTCCTAATGCATCAAAAGTTGGCAATGGCGGAATTTTCTGAAAAGGTAAAATTAAGGATATTTTTTTTTTGTATAATTTGCCTTTTTATACCCGATGTGTCATAATGCAAATGGATATGTTTGCTTGATAAGGAAACCAGTGGTTGTGGATGAATGACCCATACAAAATTTTGTGGCTTAAATTATCAGAAAACTAGCTTTTTAACGTAATTTTATTCTATTATTATTATTATTTATTATTATTAAAATCTATCAAAGGTATCAAAATCATACAAATTTCTATTTCTATTTTAACGCTTTAAATGTAGAATTTGTAAAATTCTTTTCTTAGTCCCCATTCACGCTATATAAGAAACTGTAATCTAAAAAACTGTAAAGTTTTAGAAATCTAGATTTCGTCTGCGGATTGCGCTCACTCTGGGAGTCACCTTACTCTTATATATGTATGTAAGATCTAACCAAATGATTATGACATAGTAATAACAAAGAAAAAAAATCATTTAAAACAGAAATGGTAACTGTAAAAAATATGATGTGCATGTTAAACCGGTCTGCGTTGTAAGGCTCTTTATTCACCTTTATTTAAAGTAAATGCTAAACATTATATAAAATGCGTTGTGCACGTGTAAATAACGTGATACCTAAGTACGTGACTAAACTATGATAAATAATATGTAATTTTCAAAAGTAGGGAAGTCTTAAGGAATCTGGCATCTTGAGCCTTAAGGAACTTGGGCACGCTAGAATGTGGAACTCCGTTGAATTAATAATTAAAAAAGTGAAAAAAAAACCCGACTACACCATAGTTATTTACAAAATCTTGACGGTAATTTTTCAGGAAACACCTAAAAATTAAAAAAATACAGCTCTTTTTTCGTATAAGCGAAATATTGACATGAGAGCAAAATATTGAAATGCATCCTGGGCAGGGTCCTATATGCCCTTATGGCAAAGACAGTATTAGTAAAAATAAATATGATGCATTTTAAAAGTTCCTCAATTAAAAAATATATCTATTACCTGGTCGTGAAACTCATAATAAATTAGCAGATATACAAGTATGATATATGTACATGATATCCGCTAACCATTCCGATACTATCAGATAAAATACTATTACGACTTTATGGAAGTAATGAAATGATTTCCAGATGTTGTTTATTTAAAAATTGTTTTGTTACATAACAGATGTAATAAATATGCATGCAACTCATGTAATAATCATGCGAAGTTTATCCTGAGGATTCTTAAATAGCTTTATATAAAACGTATAAAGGAGCTAACACTTATTTCAACCGTTAATACATTCACTAACAGTTTAACATTTTTTTAATGAAATGATTATTTTGGTAGGTCTGCAGGACGCGTTATTTTTGTACCTAATATACTACGCGAACGGATGTAATTCAATTGACGTTCATAAATGATACAACAATAGAGACATAGCCCTTTACTTTGTACGTGCAAATAAATAATGCAAACTTTAAGAGGAGAAGCCCACATCTTCCCAAACGGAAAACTACATGCATTCATATATCGAATGAATTTGTATTTAAGATGGAAACATTTGCAAGACTTCTTTACCGACCGATTGGTTCTGAAGTTCACCGGCTTCTTTTAAATTAACTCTGGGTTTATTTTCTGAATCCTTAGCATTCCTTGTCTCTCGATGAATTATAGGTATCTCCAATTATGTAAAAATAAATATTATACGATAAAAGGACCAAAACGTAAACCATACTCTTTGATTTTGTGTACAATACAATTTTTACTCGTCGATAACAGCTGAAAGGAAATCCTTACAAGTTCTAGATGAATTAGAAAAACTCCTTTCCTATTTCTTTTAGGTCTTTATATATAGTTATTGTAATATAATTAAAACTGTTTTGGTAAGAAAGTACGCAAAGGGAGAACAAAAGTGCGTCTGCGGCGAAGGGTTGTGGCAATGTATCGGATTTAAGTCAAATGGTGAAACAGCGGGGAAATGCTAATCTTATAAATCAACATTTATTCTTCGTATTAAGCAGAACTGTTGTTTTCAAGCGGCGTATCTTAGACAGACTTATCTGTTCATGTGGGTGTATGTTTAAATATAAACTATGTATTTACAACGCATATGTAGGTAAAACAGGTATTTAAAAGGGCAACGGTGAATGGCATGCGTATCGCATATCATAGTTATAAGTATTGACATGCAACAAAACTTAACCGCAGTAAATGTGGTATCACAAGTTACCTTACATTGTTAGCCACAAGTTGATATAAATCTTAATATGTCCACTGAGTATGAAATTGAAAATAAGTCTGCTGTTTGATGATTATTGTGGATCCCAGGATCAGAAGTTCACTAAATTTAAATGGACCACACATGAAGCATCTCCTATCGTCTAAATGTGAATCATCAAAATCTGTTTGGATGTAAAAAATATTTAGTTAACATTATTATATGCAAAAAATCATTCCGATGAATTTTCAAATTTCGTCTTTTTTAAAAGTTGGGTAAATATAAACTTTCACCTTACATTATTTTTTATGACAAAAAGAAACACTTCCATAGATAGCTGTAGGTTTATCTTTGGCGTAAAGATTCAAAAACGGCAATGAGCATTATTATGGATGGATATAATAAGCGTAATAAACGTTTAGTTTGAAGGATAAGCTATGCAATTGTGACATTTTAGGTACGAAACAAATCTCGACGATTGTTTGATAAGGTTAATTATTTACATGCTCCAAAGGCAAAAAATATTCAAATCAACTTTGCCATTATTTAGTATCTATACCTGCAACGGTTTCTTCCAAGACAATTCAAGGGCAATTTATAGGAGGGACTGTAATATGTTTCCTTGTGTAACTCTTAAAAGCTTTTTTTTATCATTATTTAGCTTAATTCAATTTAATAACTAAAAAATCCAAATTGTGTTTCGTGGAGATAATGCGTAACCCCTCTTGATTGTTTAAGTTAGACTTTTATTATAATAGGTACTAGTATTATTAAATTAATTTCTTTTCTGTTATTTTTTTTTGTATTTGTTATTATCTTATAAAGGCACACAATATGTAATTTAGTATCTATTATTATTATTGTTATCAAAATAATCCCATGACGGATATAACCAGATGCCTGTCTGGAAGCGTAGAGTTATTTCCGTATCGTATTCTAAAACTCGCCTAGTTTCAATTACAGAACTCTAAACACGACCTTAACATAATATGTAACCAGTCTAAGAAGAGCTATCAAGCTAATAAAATAAAACTTACATAATTCTTAAACATTTCGTTGAATTTCTTTTCAGGGTAATCAAGAGGCTTTATGGTGCAATAGGTGAGGTCTTTGCAGGATTCGTGGACCCCGTCGTCCCCAAACTTGTTGCTGAGTTGATTAACTTGCAATATCTCTTGCTTCGGACCTTCTCGTGTCTTAATAACATGTCCACCCTCATTAGGGAACGTTATAACGTCCATGGTTTTGGCTGAAAATAATAATATACATTTAAATTTGTTGTCAATAGCCTGATACGTATTTAATAATGCGGGCTCAAGCCAATGGGGGAATTGTTGCAAAAACACTACTTTTTTAGGAGAAACAAAAAACGAAATAAGTCTGTTTGCTATTCATGTAATGTACAACATAATTGTGTAAAAAATTAGAGCCTGTATATGGCTAATAGTAGAATTGAATATCAGCAAAAATCGCTATTTTGTAGGCTCTTATGGTATAAAACCCGCGATATGTATCAAATGTTTGTAACTTTGCTATGGCTAGGATAATCTGCCATGAAGCAATTTTTTATATCGGATGGAGAACAGCAAACGAGCGTGCAATCCATTTGATGTTCTAGGGTACTGCAGCCCGTGTACACGTACATCCAATCTTTAACAAGATTTAAATCTTGTCTGACGTCTTACATATGTAGAGATGCGTCGCTTCGCTTGTAGCCGGCAACCGCACCTCGCCCATGGAAACATGAACTGCTTTACGCCGCGTTATTGGAGCGACGTTGGTACTTCCTCAGTCTAACTGTTGTATGTTTTACATGCCGTCTTCGTACATGTGTTTGCCGAATGCTTATAAAAAAGGCGACCATTGTTCGAGTAGCGATAAAACTATTCTTTATCATCACATAGAAATTCAATCTTTTTACAGGTTGAACAAAGATGTCATGACAACTTTAAATGAAATGGCGCCAAACAGTGGAATTGATCGTAAAATGTACATTTAGATACCCATTATTTAAAGCGAATATTAAAAAACACTTAAACTGACGGTGATATTAACTTTTAACCGGAGTAGAGACTCTGTGAGAATTATAAGCACTCGGTGCATAAAATTTGAGATGGATTAAATATATACTTAACTAACATACAAACAAACGATCATCGTTTTAATTTATATAATATTAAAGATAAATAGAGAAATAAGGAAGGTATCATATATAGATACGAAGAAATATATTGGCGTATAACATTTCGTGAGTTAAAACAGAGAGTATATTGATGGAATATTTAAAGTAAAAGTATGGATTTATTTTGAAAATAATATTGAATGTCTTGTCTCATTACCAAAATTAACGCTATACCATTTTTCCTTTCGGTATATACCGAAATTATAAACTTTAAAACAGCTAAGCAGAATAAATTTTTAAATATTTTTTGTAAACGTGGCAATATAGTAATGTATACATAAGCGATATATAATAAAGTGATTTATTTACCATTCTTGGTCACTGTAGCCGACTCCAAGCTGTGCGCAGTAATCTGAAATAATAAAAAGATGCATATCATCATACTCGGAAGTAATTCTAAATTTACATAAATTGCATCATAAGTGTTGATTGGATTCAATCTGTAATGAATTCTATAAATCAATTAACACTTTCCCTGCGGCGTAACATTGAAGTATATAATTTAACGCATTGCGCTTCTGGATTATACACACCTGTCGTGCAGGTACAAATTTTTACAGATCGATATCGGATTACGGGCGGCCACAAGTGCTTTGTTTACGTCGGCGCTTCAAGACTGAATGATGCTAAAAATGCAATATTTGTGTGAATTGTCAGCACATATTCTGTCTAGGGATAAGAGCTCCAGCTTAGAGCCGCCTCCCGCAATCCAAAATCGATGCAATAAATGAACGACGCAGTCAGTATTAATACCTATCTCGTTGTAACAAGAATTGGGTACCGAGCATCGATTCCCGTTCAGGCAGAGATCTATTGATTTACATTTCTGATCTGGGTCTGAGTGTTTGTGTATTTGTGTTTGTTTGTGTCCGTTATAACAAACAGGAGAGCTTTATTAGGATGGAATAATCAGATTTTTTAAGTGAGAAGAGTAGCAAACGAGCATGCAAACCACCTGATGTTAAGTAGTCGCAGCCCATAGACATTCAAGTACAACCACAAACACGACCGAAATCCTATCTGAGCTCGTACGTAGATGCGTAGCTACTCCTGAGGACTAAGATGTTCGCCCCGTTTCAAAGTGTAGCCGGCAACCGAATGTCTCCAATCGTAACAAGTAATTCTAAAAAGTCTAAAAATTGTAAAGTGTAAAAATATGAAATCGCGGTGTTCAACTAATGTAGTGTTGTCAGTTGGTTGTCAGTTGAACGCTGATCTAGGCTTATGCAGTAATCTGAGCAGAGTGCAGTGAAATCCAGGTCGTAGTAACTTTCGTACTAGTTTTGAACCGGAGAAATTTAATAGTCTACCTTTGCTTGAAACCTACTTCAACTTTTCTATAATATTTACGACTATTATTTCTATAATATTTTTCTATATAAACTGAATTAAAACCGAACAAGGTTCAGTTAAGGATAGATTACACATTAATAGTTTACTACTTATTTGCACTTTTTATGATCAGACACAGAGTCGTTTGCACACACAGCACTAAAAATCTTATTCTTCTTCGACGTTTCTAAATGTTTTATATCTAAGTTACGTCAAAAGCCAAAGTACGTCACGTCAAAAAGTTTGTAACAAAACAGAAAACAATTAGAACACATCAACAATATTTTTATTAAAAGAATGAACATATATATTTTCAAAATGCCTACAGAATAGATCTTAACGCACACACGATGAGCAAGCTATGAGTATATTATTATATTGTGTTTAATATTGAAAATAAAATTCAATGAAAAAATATTATAAATCTTAGAAATAATATGAATTTAATTACATATTATTATTATGGTTCAAATTGTTACTTATTGTAAATGAAAATATTGAAAAAGTCTTTCTATGAAAACTGCTTTATAACATATATAAATACATAATACATATATTATTTAGAATAAAATAAAATATTTTATTGAATTACATTTATTGAAAAATGAAAATCAAATTATGTACAATCCGTGATTTATATATAATATATTTGTTTTATATACCAAATTAACTTTAAGTAGTCTAACTAATAAGAGAGTGTACCTAACTTTGTTTATCTTTACACCATTATTATTAATGCAGCCCTGAATTATCTCTGATCATAAATAACCTTTAGGTATATGTAGCAAATTATCTTGTGATTTAATAATATATTATTTAGTTTTCCTCTTTTATTGTCGCAGGTAAATTCAAGTAATGTAAATAGAATGGTGACATATATATGTATATTTAATCACAAAGTGATTGATTGTCTAGAGTAAACTTTTTTTTAACGAAAGAGTAAGAAATGGGCATGCAGGCCACCTGATATTAGGTGGTCGCTGCAGCCCATGGACAACCACGTGCAATCTCAAATAGAACTGAAGTTCTATTTAAGGATGGACGTGGTTGCGTTCCTACTTTAGAGGACTAAGATGGTCGCCTCCAATAATGTGTATCCGACAACCACACCTCCCCAACCGAAATACAAGAACATGTTACTTTACGGCGGGTTATGAGGGTGGCGGTGGTGCCGCTCCGGGCGAGCTCTAACGGCTCTACCACCTTTAAAAAATAA